>JARVGQ010001639.1:20239271-20252524 GCA_031762355.1 Hypsolebias martinsi | reverse complement strand
AAGACGAAACGTTTCTACAATTTTTTTTGCTTTGTTTTGTTTTGTTTTTTTGAATGTCCAGAGGACCAGACTTAGCTTTTTTAGATGATTGTATTAATATTAATAATAATTGATCATTTGTCATATAAATCATTTTCACTGATAAAGATTCCTTCTTGTTTTGCTCTTGGTCAAAGTGAATACGTGCGAGGAGCTCATAAATTACCTTGTCATGTGTACAATGTTGGTATGAAAAACAAGAAAGATGTTTCTTTAAAGCGCCTTGCTGCTGCCTGAGAGACAAAACCCAGGGATTGTTTATCAATTAATCCATAGCAACGGTTGCTAACAACAACCCGGGCCGCTGCTGCTGGGCTTTTGGCTGTCCTGAAGGAGGTCGCTGGGTCTGTTCTTTTTAAAACTTTCTGCTGGTAAGATAAAATAAAAAATCCTTGTCCTAAACAGTAAAACACATAATGTATAACCAAGCTTTTAAATCTTCCATTGCAGTTAGCAGGATTACATGTTGTTCCTACGTTAGCATTAGCATAAAGCGGCTGGTACTAACCCGAAGGTGAACACTGTGCAACAAATAGAATGTCATACAGAAAATGTATGATACTCAAACTCAAAACTTTTCTTTTCCAAGCAATAATCAATCTGTAGCATCATTTTGACTCAACTATTTGTAGCATTTCCCATAGCTGAACAACCCAACGATGGAGAGTAACTTTCAACTACTGTACTTGATTCCAATATATTTAGTGAAATACAGTTTTTAGTTTTTTAGTCTTGCTTTGAAACTGAATTTGAAGATAGCTTGTTTTACTATATGGTCAAAAATCAGTGATAATTCAGACAATCATTAATATTTCACCAACTATAGCATTTTAAAATCATTATTATTATTCTGTATAGCTCACTGTAACCATGCTCCAGAGAAGAACTGCAAAGAGTACACGCTCAGACAACACTGAGATGGATAGTGAAGGTACGGGTGAGTTATTTTTGGTTTTGTTGTCTTTTTTTCCACCATGCTGTTCCCACAGCAGTGATCTTTTGCCACTTACTGGAATGTGTGCCTTCAATTTTGCCAAGCAGAATCAGACATGGCTAAACTTCAGAGACAGTTCAGGATCATGGAAGGAGATCGACAGGCCTACAGTATCCAGGCTCGGGAACAGATCCGCAAGCAACAGTCAGCAAGAAATACATAGAAATTCATTTGTGAAAAGCGGGTGTTTTTATTTACAACCAGTTGTGTTTTGTGATGGAAGGCAGGAAATAGAGAAGCTGCTGAAGGAGCAGGAGGAGCTGCATCGAAACCTTGGTGCCTGTAAGAATTTGTCTCGGCAACATCAAGACGCTGAGCACACTCAGAGTCTACAGGCTCTACTCGAGCAGAGAGACATGATAGAGAAGGAGATGGAGACAGAGAAGCAATGCCAAAAACAGCTGCAAGCAGAGGTGGATTGAGCTTCTCATCTCATTCAGTGTGTACTGAGATTTTTGGTCAGACAAGCCACACTTTATGTCACATGTTTGTAATGTGGGCAGATCTCGAGCTTTGAAGTGAAGCTGGCAGAGCTGAGAAAAGGAGCGATCAGTTCTAATGATTCACAAAGGTCAGAGGTACGAAAGACCCAGAAGGCCATGCTCACTTTGGAATACAAGCTGGAACGGGTGAGTTACGAAGCAGAATTCTTCTATTTTCTTTTCTTCTGTTTTGTTAAACTTTTAATTGATCCTATGTTTAGGCCTCCACTCGCTTCAACGAGCAGGTGACCAAAAACTCCCACCTGAAGGAGGAGCTGCATACTCTTCAGATGGAACGAGCTCATTTTCAACAACTGCACAACAGACTGAATAAGGTAAGAGACCAAAACATATATTATTCTGATTCAGTAAGCTGTTTTTTTTTTTTAGCTTGTCTATCATTTTTGTCCTTTCCTCTTGAGCAATAATTGTCAAATTACACTGTGTTGCAGGAGCTACAGGAAATCCATAAGAACGTTGAAGAAATTCTCAACCTATCCACTGCTGCTTACGATGCAAGGTGAGATCTCAGATTGTGATATAATGTGGAACAGATCAGAGCAAAATTAAATTCATATATGTTATCTGTATGTGAGGGAGGAGGCTCAGTCCAAGAAGAACACGATGAGGGACAAAGCAGCGAAGGACCTTATCCAATACAACACTGAGATGAAGGAACTCGAAAGAATTATTGCTCATGAGTTTAACCTGAAAGAGTTCATGAGCACCAAGTGCAATGAGAGGATGGAGGAAGCCAGTGAACATGAAGGGACATCCAGACAACGTAAGACATTTTCTGCTCAAGTCAGTACTTTCAGCTTATTGATAAGCAAAACTTGAGTATGGCAAGTAATGCAGGTTGTATATTCTGCGGTTAATAAATATCACACGGAATAACAATTCATTTTATTCCTCTATAAACACAAGCTGGCGATTATTGAGAATATTCAGGATTTGCAGTTCTGCGCTGAATTACAGTTTTTTTTTGTTTGAGTTTTAGAACTTCTTCTGAAAATCATGTTTGTTTTACTGTAATTTTACATTGCTGTAAAATATCTTCTACGTTTGTGAAAACATTTTCAAATGCAACAAATTGCTCTATGTAGGAGCTGAATCAATTGTAGCACTGTTAACACAAATGTGGGCCTTGATAACAAAATATTCACGCGTAAGCTGAATGTTAAATTTTGACCAACTGCATTTGGCTTAGACACCAACACACCGTAAGTGTGAAATGACAATCAGTCGTGCCAGTTTGTCCCTAAACTCTGGAAATGAAACAAAGATCAATCTAATATTGCTTCAGACACTAGAAACGTGACAGCTAGAAGTAAGAAAGGAGAAAATCTTTCCATATTACATGGGGATACTTGCATTAAATGATTGTGATGTACAAAATATTTTGACCAAGTCAGTCAGCGATTAGACTTTGCAAGATTGTATGAGTGAGGCAACAATTTTGAGAATGATAATGACAGTCCTGCTGATGATGGTTATCATTCATAAATTTGTTCTAACTCAGCTGAGATTTTGTGTTTTGTGCTTACTAGTCTCTGATCTGAAGGAACAGAAGAAGGTGGACTCAGGGGACGAGTTCCTGGATTCTTTGGAGGAAGTGTTTGAGCAGATCCAGACTGTGACAGGAGAGGACAACCTGGATCTGCTGGTCAGCCGGTTCATCCAGGGTAAGACTTGTATGCTCATTCATGCATGAAGACAGGGCTTCTTACTATTTGTTTGGCTTTTAAACTAAGTTTTGTATTTGAAGTCTTCTGTTTCAATGATCAAATTGTATGCTTAACATACTGAAAATTGTATTCATCCTTAGCTAGTGTCGATGCATTACTTGACCAACTATAACTTGATAGCAAATGTAAAGACAGTGTGCAAAAAAAATTAACAAAACAGCAATTACAGAAGGGGAAAAAAAAAAAACTATTGATGTGTTGTAGATCAGAAATCAATTTGTACAGTGTTCACCACCAGCCAACAAACCAACAATACGGAAATTAGCCTAATCTGAACTCGACTTACAATTGAGGACAATGGCACAATTCAATTTTATTCTATGTATCGCCAAGTCACAACAGAAGTCCTCTCAGGGCACTGAACAGAAACATCCGCATACAATATAAAAGCCAATTAACAAAAGTTATCTATCTAAGGAAGCCAGCAAATTGTGTTGAATGATCACTTTGTCACAGTACCTCATCCTGAGCAAGCACAAAGGCAGCAGTGGAAAGGAAAAACTCCCTTTAACAGGAAGAAACCTCCAGCAGAACCGGGCTCAGAGACTGGCTGGGGTTTGACAGAACAGTAAGGATGAACAAACAATCGCATAATGACAGGTCCTGGTTTACTTTCTACTGGAAGAATAAAAAAAAAAAAAAAAAAAAAAAACACACATGTTAAGGACAGAAATAATTACAAATACAAACAGGTTGAGCAGAGAAAGTAAAGGCAGCAGCAGAGTGAGGAAATGTGGTCAATTTGTTCTCGAGCAGTGTAACCCTATACAATCTTAACTACAGCTCAGGAAACCTAAGCCGACCCTAGCTATAAAATTTATCAATAAAGATTAGTCTTAAGCCTAACATTAAAAGTAGACAATGTGTCAGCCTCACAGACAGAAACTGAAAGTTGATTTGACAAGCGAGGAGCCAGATATTTGCAAGCTCTGTCTCTCATTCTACTTTTAGAAACTTTAAGAACCACAAGTAAACCTACAGACTGAGAGCAAAGTGCTCTGTTAGGAAAATATGGCATGATACGATCCGTAATATAAAATGGAGCTAGGTTGTTGAGAGCTTTGTAGGTTAGAAGTAAGTTTTTTTCATTCTATTCTGAATTTGACAGGAAGCCAATGGGGAGAATCTAAAACTGGAGAGATATGATCTCGCCTACTAACTCCAGTTAAGACTCTGGCAGCAGCATTTTGGATCAACTGAGGACTTTAAAAAAATAATTGGACACCCAGATAATAAACAATTGCAATAGTCCAGCCTAGACGTGATAAATGTGTGAACCAGTTTTTCTGCATAATTTTTGGACAAGATGTTTTTAATCTTAGTGATATTACACAAGTGGAAGAAGGTGGTTCCAGTAACTTTTTAATGTGGTGGTTAAAAGACATATCCTGATCAAAAATAACACCAAGTTTTGTTTACATTAGAAATGGAGGCCAAATTATTGCCATCCAGAGGAAGTGAAAGGCTGCAAAGTTTATTCTTAAAGAGGAACTTGTAACTTTTTTTAGCTGATAAACTCCCTGGAATGTGTGTAAAATGTTGTATATCGCTATGTCTGTATTAATTTTCATGTTTTTGTGGTATTTGTTCAAATCGGCACTATTTGGTCTAAAAACGTGTTTACACTCCTTCTATGGGTTGAACTGTGGTACTGCAGCCTAATTTTCCTATTGGTCAACGACTGGTCACTCTGACATATCTGGGCACTCTGTTGTCACAGCCTCTGCTGAGTATAAAAGTGAGACCCTACCATAGCAACCATAGCAACATGTCTCTTGGAACATACTTTGCATTTTTTAAATCTTGTCTTGGAGCGGAGCTATCGTTTCAGAGTGGGGTAAGCTCCTCTTTAACTTTGTCCAGATGAATAAAATCCAGTAAGCTATGATCTGTTGCTGGTGAAGACTCTACATCGGCATGTGTGTGTCTTGTCTCAGCCTTTACAACCTGAACCCCACACTCTCAAACTCCTCGGATGAAGAGCGAAACGTCTTCTGTTACAAATAAAGTCCAGCTGTTTTTGTATTGAATGTTTTTTGAATTTATGATCTGTTGGTTCCTCTTCTTGACGTCAGCCGGCGTGTGAAGGCTTGGCTCACCTGGGAGTTCCTGCTGGCGTTGCTGTAGGTGCTTGATCTCCGTTTGGGCCAAGGGTTGGCCAGGATTCCGCTGAACGTCCCCCCGCTGTACGTCCGGCCACCGACACCTTCCACTACGTCACCAGGAACGCTGAATTCATCATCGGCCATCTCCCCTTCCGACCCCCGGCTCCTCAAACGGAAGTTAAAGATGGACGACACCTGACTGCTTCGCCGAGTCCTCGTGGAGAAGGAGCGAGCGAGGAGAGGATGGAGGGGCTGGAGGAAAGACCAAAACCTTAAGTCTTAGGTTTTATGTTGGGAACGTGAGCAGATGAAGGTTACCTCACCTTTCCCCCGTCCAACATGCCCACCTGCAGCAGCTTCTCCTCTGATAGGTTACCCTCCACGTCAGCCACACCCATCAGCGCTTGGCTCCGCCTCCGCTCCTCTGAGCTGTCTAACGGCGGGCCGAGAGGTGATAGGTCCGGTGACGCCAGTGAGTCTGAGTCCAGGGTTTTCTGGGCTGCAAGCTGGCAGAGAAAAAACAAACTTTAAATATATTTGTAAAAATAAACTGCAACTTTTTAACTAAAGACGGAGTTCTGCGTCACCTGCTGCTCTTTCTTCAGTCTCTCCATCGCCTGCTGGAACTCTCGCTCCTTCTGGCACGCCTCAGCGATGGTGGCCTGGTTCTGCTCCTCGTACGCCATGGCCACCACAGCCAGGATCAGGTTGATCAGGTAGAACGAGCCCAGGAAGATGACTACCACAAAGAACACCATGTAGGTCTTTCCTGCTGACCGAAGCGTCTGGAGTCAAACAGCACAGCACACGAGAGCAGAACGTGGGTCAGGGTACCAACATGGTTCGGTTCTGCCGAGACGCTACGGTACAAAAATAGACCTTCAACACACTGAGACACTGTGAGCTCTGAGAGGTAGATGGTTTTATAAAACTGCACAGCTAACTGCTTTTAGCTAACTGTTCCCACAACCCACGTTTTGTTAAGCCAGCAGCTAATGCTAACAGCTTTAGCTTGCTAGAGGCAAAGTGGCGATACAATACTGCCAAAATTAGCTCCGTAGACTTTTTACCGAACAGTGAATGCAAAGGGTTGAAGGTCAAGAACATCCAACAGTTTCAACATGCTCAGAGTTTGTTCATAAAACCGTCCCGGTTGGATAAATTCAGTTTGTTTTCTGTCTTTAGGCCTGAGTGAGCCAGTACCTGATGATAGAGGTTCTCCCAGTAGTCTTGCGTCATCAGACGAAACAGTGAGAGAAAGGCCCACCCAAAGGTGTCAAAGCTGGTGTAGCCATAGTTTGGGTTTCTTCCCGTTTTAAGACAGTCAAATCCATCTGGACATTTTCTGTAACACACGGGAACAAACCAACAGGCGTTGAAAAGCGTTTTCCTGTGAAAGCAACAGAAAAGGTGTCAGCTTCTTCCATCACGGCGTGAAAACCTGCAGAAACTTGGAAAGTGAAGGCCGGTCCAACGTTCAGGAGGTTCAAGTCATCAGGTGGGACGTTACATAACTGCCTGCTTTTTCTTACAGCTGTGAGAATCGAACAGTCGGTGCAGGATGTGGGCGTAGGCGACATTCTGAAACAGCGTTTCTGTCCATCTCTGTTCACTCCTAACAGAGTGTCTCTGTTTCCTCACCGGTGTTTACGACTCGTAGCCCGCCCACGCTCGTCAGGGCAGAGACAGAACCAACGAGACGGGGAAGACGTTTGGTATAAATAATATTCCACAGTCAGGTCCTGTCACAGTCACTGCCACTGGGCGGCCACGGCTGACCCGCCGAAACCCACAGAGTGGAGCCCTTAGAACCACAGACAGGAAACAGGAAGTTGGAGCTCCTGCAGGTTCAGGACCACAGTTTGAGTGGAGGAGCCATACCAGCGTCACGAACACACCTCTGCTGCGACTAACTCTGACTCACCTCAGAGACTGGAAAACAGACTCTATCCTGGGAATCCAACCAACAACCCTGCGGTCACAGACCCACTGCAATGACCCGGCCCCAGCTGGGACCGCCCCCGCCGGGCCGCCACACAAACTGAGAGGTTTTAAACAACATTCTGCCACTGACTCAAGTCCGTCTGAGCCTCCTGTATTTATTATCACCTTCATGCTCTGCAGTTGGAGCTGAGGATAAAAATGATCTGAAAACATCAAGGTGGAAACAAACACCCACTTGTATAAGATTTATACATTACAACCTTTATGTTTCTCTAAAATTATGTTACTACGCTTTACAAAAACTAAAGACAAAGCAGATCATTGGCACATTATTAGTAACATGACGACTGAAGCTGCCTCATCAATATTCAATAATTAATCTTGTCGTCTCAGTCAGACACAGGTGAGAACATCAGAACCTTCTGACTCTCACAATCCTGGAACCGACGAGACAGGGAAGACGTTTGGAATAAATAATATTCCACAGTTTTCTGATCCCACTTCTAGTTTTCATGCAGAGACTGTTTGTCTGAGGCTTGTGACAGCCAGCGTGTAAAACCATCACAGGCTTACTTTTTACTCTGTGTTTCTGTCTATATCGTTCTATGTCTCGTGTTCTGCCCTGACCTAAATCACCAGGTCAACCAAAGATTTAACAGATGCTGGGCCAACAAAGTGTAGGAATCCCCAGGAAACTAGCAACTCTGCAAAATATGGAACAAAAAATGGCGGGAATCACCAGAGCAACCGGTGACTCAGCAGATTCTGAGTCCCTGAATGTTTCATTATTCAGCAGTTTTGCTTTATTCAATTTTTATGAGTTCAAACAAACTTAAAATAGCAACAAAAAAAGAAGCTTTAACCAGCTGCCACAAAATAAAGCTCATAGAAGCCTCTCCAAAATAAAAGTCTCTCAAGGTAAATCCCCAATGAGCTTGAAGAAAGTTGATTGATGTTAAAATTCAAAGTTTCATCAGAAACAGTCGTTATATACTGTTGTTCATTAAATAATGTTTTTTCTGCATTAAATATTTGACCTAAAATGAAAAAACAACAAAGATCTGAGTAAATCTGTTGTTCTGGATGTTATTGTTTTTGCGTCACCCCCAGAGGCGCTGGGCGGCCGCTCTGCTGGAACAACACACTGAGTCATGGCATGTGTAATGTGATAATGAAACGCCAAGCAGCTGCCCGTCCAAACAGAACCGGGTCAGCGGTCCATATTCATGCAGATAAACGGCAGTGATTGAAGCCGTCCGCCTCGCTCACGAAACGCCGACAACAAACGGAGCTGCTGAGCCCAACTTTACTGTGAAGACGACGAAATCACAAAGGTACGCACAGATTACCGCTAAGACTTCTGGGAAAATTTACATGGTGTTTGAACTGAGACACAAGTGAAGGAACACACCGACGGATAAGAGCAGGAACCGCACACACGCGCAGCAGGAGTGACGAGTGTGTCATTCCTGCACTTCCATCCATCCGTCTCATGACGGGTGAGTCAACATGGTGGCATGTGAGTGCAGAGAGACGCCGTGAAGTGTGCGTGATGGTTGCACACAGCCCAGTGTGTCGGAGAGACCCGACAGGAGGTACAGTGTGTGTGTGTGTGTGTGTGTGTGTGTGTGTGAGGTGTCAGAGTGTGATGGACAGCAGTTATCTCCAACACACACCTCCCTCTGTGTTAATGGAGGGACACCACTTCAGAACCACCACTCACGCAGAAGGGGGGCCATCGGTGGGGAGTACAAACACACCGACACACAAACGCACACACACACACACACACACACACACACACACACACACACACACACACAGAGGTTTTAGTTGCCAGCAGTCAGATTGATGTGATGGTCACCATGGACGGCTGGCGCTGCAGGCAGACCCGTCCTGACGCTTCAGAGTGAATTTTACTAAAAGCGTTTGGTTTTCCAGACGCACCAGAACTCTTTGTTTGGTTGTCGTTGAAACTAGACGTGCTCTGTCTCAGGGACCAGGATTAGGACTGCCAAGACTTTCCCAGACCCTTAAGTCCTGCAAGTGCTGGGTCCACACGAGTTCAGCGTTGCCCGATGGCCTGTACCTGGACGGACCACTTGGTAAAGACCTAGCCACAAGTCTTACCAGCCTCACCCCAAGAGATCTCGGGGATTCTCTGGGAGAATCTTTCCAAGTGATCAATGAAGTTTTATCTAATCTAAGGTAAGACCGGCAGATAAGGACGCATGGTCCAGGCAAGATTCTTGGTCTATAAGTCATTATCTGGTCTCCACCTAGAACCATTTTGTCATGGGAGACCCTACAGTCTCTACAGTCGTCTACACAGGGAGGCCCCGAAATCAAGAATCAGAACCACCTCCATGGACTCCAAATGGTGAGGAGGAGCAGTGATCTACGGCGTGCTCCTCCAAGTTGATGGAGCTCCTCACTCTAGTTCTAAGGCTGAGTTAAAGACCCCCTCCTGTCCAAGACTGCACCCTGAGATCCTGTCCATGAACTCCTCAAGGCCAAACCTGGTCTAGATTTGACAACCAAAATGTTTCAGACTTGGACTAGATTAAATTAAATGGAACGCATTGAAACTAAAGGCCGTGGAGAAGTCGTCGGAACAAAATGTGCAACAAGAACATCCTTTAAGGACTCGTCATGTAATGTCCCTTTACTGAAAAGTTTAGAAAACACGTCCACCCCCTCACCCCCCTCAAGCAGGAAAACTGTGTCCAACAGAATCAGAACCGCCGAGGCAGAAAGAGACACGCCGAACAGACGGACCGACTGAAAGACAAACAACCGCCGTGGGGCTATTCTGGGACACGTCCTGGGGATTTCTGTTTGTGTGTCTGTTTTCACCCCCGCCTCCCCCCTCCTGTTCCCAGTGACCTCCCGCACACATCAACACACACCTCTAATTATAACACTCAGGTAAACTCAAGCCCAGGAGGAAGAGAGCAACTAGCATCGCTATAGCAACCGTATCTCAGCTCCGGTTGCCGGGGGAGACCGTTTCATGCCACCTCTGTTAGAACAGTTCGTGTTTTCTGAGCATTGGTGATGTTCAAGCCCGCGTTTCCGTCCAGAACACACCTGAACACGAGTTTCAGTCAATCCGCTGATCCTGACAGAACAGAACCCGACCTCTGGGTTCTGGGTTCTGGGTCTCAGCAGCACTCAGGAGTTGAATCCACTTCAACAGGCCTGAGATCATCTCATCAACTCTAAACTGGTTTACAGGAGCCCACCTCGATCTGGTTCATCAACAGTCTGAATTTAATCCAGCTCTAATCTACTGAACAGCCGTGAAGCTGATGGATCTGTTCTAATCTGTGTGGCCTTCAGTGAGTCCAGACCCGTCTCATCTGGACGGGTGGAGTGAACGCTGACTCCGCCTCGTATCCTCTCCTCTGTCTTTTCAGACTGGCAGTGCTTCGCCTGCTGCCGGCTCCTTAACTGTTTATACGTTAAATTTAAAAGTCTCTGCCTCAGGTGGAGGAGTTCAAGTCTCTGGACGTCTTGTTCACAAGTGATAGTAGGATGGAGCAGGAGATGGGTCCACAGATCAGGGCCTCGTCCTCAGTAATGAGGGTGTTGCTTTGGTTGGTCATGGTGAAGAAAGAGCTGAGTCTAAAGGTAAAGCTCTGGATTCACTGGTCTGTCCACGTTCCAACCCTCACCTGTGGTCATGGGTTTGGATCAGGACTGAAAGAACCAGATCCTGGATCCAAGCAGCCTAGGGGCTCAGCTGTAGAGATAGGAGGAGGAGCTCCATCAATCGGGGGAGCTTGGAGAGCAGAAGAGTAAGAAATAAAAAAGTTGTGGAATCTGTTGTTTTTTTGTTCACTTGAAGTTAAAGATTTTAGAGCCTGATTAAAACAAGTAAAATTAAAAAAAAAAAAATTCTTGTAAAAATGACCAGTTGTTGGACATTAGAGACGACTGGTCTGTCTGGACGTCAGGACAGAGTCTTTAGCTCAGAACTGGACCAGACAGAGACAGAAGTCCTCTTCAAAATGTCCAAAAACTGTTTCGTCCGACACAAAACCTGAACTGAACCCTTCGTCCCCTAAAGGCTCCTCTGTCAGCTTCTTCCATGGTCTCCACCCCCATCAGAACCTCTGAGCCCTCACACAGAACTCGTCTTCAGGTCCCCGGTCCATTGTTTCCACCTAATCCTCTGCTGCTGACGTGTTGGAGCTCAGAGGAGTGAGTTCCTCTTGGTGTTCAGCGACTCTCGTCTGCAGCTCGTAATAGAAAATGTCAGCGTTGTGTTGGTTTCAGCAGAAAGTCTTTCATGCCTCGCTCTTTAAATGTTGCTGAGGAGACGTTCTGGGGTTCTGGTTCTGAGCGTGTCACTGCAACATTTTTTTAATGAAACAGGCTCTTTAACCTCTCCTGGAAGGACTCGGGCCTCTGCAGACGGCGTCAGGTGCACGCCGCAGCCTTGCACACGCCGTGTGTGTTCTGAAGGGTTTCTATTTGATGGACGCACTACGGTAAAGTCTCGGTCCAACTGGACCATAATTTATGATCCGATCACAACAATTTAACTTGTAGCGTGCACTTTTCATGCCCCAGCTCCGAGGTCAAGGTCACAAATGAAGGTCAAAGGTGTGGACAGGTCTTTGCTGTATATCAGTTTGTGGACGGGCAGATGGCGTGACTGTTCTGTTAAACCACATCATGTTCTGGTTCAGCAGGGGGAACGTTCTCGTCTCCATCCCATGGGTCCACGTCTTGTCTCCCTGTGAGCTGCAGGTGCTGTGAAACCTGAAACGAGTCCTCGGTGGCTCGTTACTCGCCGCCCGTCGGCTCAGCTTCACACGTGTTGGAGAAGAAGGCAAAGCTCTCCGTCGTGTGGTCTCAGCTGCGAGACGAGGACGGGACGCTGCACAAATAGAGCCTGAGGGGACAATGGGGGAGACAGAGTCCCACAGGGACGGGGAGTCCACAATGGACTGAGGACGTGGACTGAAGATCAGCTGGTCCTCAAATCGTGGATGGATGAATCTCAGAGACAACAAACGTTCTGCTTTCAGTTCCTCTTTAAAAAACATTTCATCTGAACTGTAATCCTTAATCTGAGATTAGAGCTGAAGGAAACTGGCCTGCTGGGTTCCAAAACTAAGCAAAAACAAGCAAAACATGAGCTAAATCAAACAAAACATGAGCTAAAACAAGCAGAACATGAAACAAAACTAGCAGAACATGAGCTAAAACAAGCAGAACCTGAGCTAAAACAAGCAGAACATGAAACAAAACTAGCAGAACATGAGCTAAAACAAGCAGAACCTGAGCTAAAACAAACAGGACATAAGCTAAAACAAGCAGAACATGAGCTAAAACAAGCAGAACCTGAGCTAAAACAAACAGAACATAACCTAAAACAATCAGAACATGAAAAAAAACTAGCAGAACATGAGCTAAAACAAGCAGAACCTGAGCTAAAACGAACAGAACATGAGCTAAAACAAGCGGAACCTGAGCTGAAACAAGCGGAACCTGAGCTAAAACTTGCTAAACCTGAGCTAAAACAAACTAAATATGAGTTAAAACAAACAAAATATGAGCTAAAACAAACAGAACATGAAACAAAACTAGCAGAACATGAGCTAAAACAAGAAGAACCTGAGCTAAAACAAGCTGAACCTGAGCTAAAACAAACTAAATATGTTAAAACAAACTAAATATGAGCTAAACAAGCAGAACCTGAGCTAAAACAAGCAGAACATGAGCTAAAACAAGCAGAACATGAGCTAAAACTAGCTGAACCTGAGCTAAAACAAACAAAATATGTTAAAACTAACACAATATGAGCTAAACAAGCATAACCTGAGTTAAAACAAGCAGAACATGAGCTAAAATGAACAGAACATGAGCTAAAATGAACAGAACATGAGCTAAAACAAGTAGAACATGAGCTAAAGCAAGAAGAATCTGA
>JARVGQ010001639.1:20160409-20171795 GCA_031762355.1 Hypsolebias martinsi | reverse complement strand
TGAATGTGTAGGGTACACTGTGTTAGCTAACCGTTTGTAACTAAAGTTCTGTGCATGTTTATGGACCAGAATGTACGCTTGTTCAGTCGTTAGCATACATTTTCCGTCTTACGTCGAAAAACCGGGTTTACGATGTAGCATTGAATGCGTTCCGACTTACGTCAATTTTCGAGTTACGAACGGGCGTAGGAGTGGAACTCGTTCGTAAGTCGAGGACTACCTGTACAAGCTATTTAATTTAGGATAAACACAAGGTACAATTTGCTTTTTCACTAAGTGGATTTGATTGATAATGTCCAATGCAGGCTGCTAAAGGTTAAAATCAATCAATCAGTCAATCAATCAATCAATCAATAAATAAATCCAGGGAAACATTTTATGATTATTGACAGAAGATCCTACTTCTTGTATATGTTTTTTTTTTTGTTGTTGTTGCATAAATCTGGCTCATATTAAATGGTGAAATGTAATTTTTTTATTTTTTTTTTTTGAAGTAGCTTAAAAGCGATCACTTTCAAGTACAGCAGAAAATTACCAATCTCCAACACTCAATCTTTGTCAGTTTTAGCATATTATGGCTACGGTAAATTGTGTTTGTGGGAGTTCTGCTCTGCCAGCTCCTGCTCCCAGTCACACCTGTGATCCAGTGACTTGATGAGCATGAGGAGGATAAGAGGCCTCAGAAGACACTCATCCAGCCCTGGAGCATTACCTGCCAACGGTAGTCTTGTTCTAGCCTTCTATTTGTGGTCCAAGCTAAATATTAACAACTTGTGCTTTTTTCTGTGCCTCCACTGAGTTACCATTGATGTCCTGTGTTCCTGAAACCTCTTCTGAGGATCTCAAGCTTCTCTGTACCGCATCAGTCCACGCCTTCCTACCATTTGCCTTTCACCAGCACCTCTTCCACCTGGAACCATGTGGGTCTATTCTCCCCACGCTTGACCTCAACCACCAACATGAAAGAGAACTGCAATATTATTATCACCCTTCAACATCCTAGACTCTAACCTTCTCTCTGCTCCTCAGGGTTTCAGCCCTACCCCTGCATTGCTAATATCTCACCTTGTAAATAAACGTAAACTGGTTCTGTTCTCACTGGTCCTTATTGTTAAAGCCACAATTGTCACAGTGTTGTAATAAAAAACTGATTTTTGTATCTTCTTCTGCTCTGTAGTTCTTGTCTGCTCCAGCTGTATTGAATGTCCAATGGTTTTGATTAAATAAATCCCTACATTTGTCTCTGTATTGCTTTACAGCGACACACAAGTCCATTGAAATATTTTTGTCCAGCTGTCTTTTCTTTTCCTAATAAATCCAAATATGTTCCAAACCTTTTTTGATTTTTAGACTCGATGATGCCAAACAAACTTCATGAGCATCACAGGACATTTTTGTTTTTAATTTAGCAGACCGAGTCAACTGACTATTAACTGGAAAACTGGACCTGAGGCGTGATTTGGTTCGTGTGAATCAGTCCAAGGGTTTGTTTATGATGTTTTCAGGGTGTTGGTTTGTGCAAAATATTATCTTAAACAACACAGCTGATTATGTTTATAATAAATCGTATAAAATATATTGGGAAATACTTCTTGTGCTGCAACATAATTTGAGCATAGAAACAATTTTGACAACTTTTAAGACAAAACGACTAAAGTTTATGCATGCTTCACAGAAGGGAGCCTCACTTTCATTC
Organism: Hypsolebias martinsi; assembly: GCA_031762355.1. Classification (NCBI taxonomy): domain Eukaryota; kingdom Metazoa; phylum Chordata; class Actinopteri; order Cyprinodontiformes; family Rivulidae; genus Hypsolebias; species Hypsolebias martinsi. The sequence goes on along the minus strand of JARVGQ010001639.1, from coordinate 20,170,099 downwards.
ATGCAGGAGCTGTAGAGGATTTTAGCCTTTCTAATGGCGTCTCTGTCCTGTTCACTCGTCGTCTCAAGAACACCTGCAACAACAAAACACACGTAGACATGAAGCCTGCACACTGATCCCAGTGCTGCAGCCCACCGAGCACAGAAGGTTCAGTCCAGCAGACCTTTGAGGACAATCTCCAACTTGTCCCTCAGAATGTCAAAGACACTGTGACGGGAGCTCGTCTCCGGGATGACATGTCGCTCCAGCCAGCCACCGCATGCGTACTGGTAGAAATTATCACATGGTTTCACAGATTTATCCATGTTCTGCAAGAGGCGAGCAGCTGCAGGGAAAAAGAACAATGAAAGAAAACAAGCAGCACATGTAACTCTGCATGTGTGCAAGGGACGGGAGGTGACTTGGACAAAAATGAATTAAAACAACAGAGATGGCAATTCAGAATGACGTTGTCTCACCTGCAGTGACACAGTCTTCGGAGGTGCACACATTGAGGCTGGAGTGAAGCAGCTGTCCTGAAACAATCAGTGTCAACAGTTATGAAAGAACAGAGCGGACTCCGAATCAGACCCCAGCTGAGACAGAGAAGAGATTCTAAGAAACTCTGACGTCAGAGCGAAGCAACATCTCTATCAGCAAACTCTTGGATCTTCTACATTGGTGTGGCACTTCTGATCAGGCAGAAGCAGAAGCAGACTGCAGCACGCCTATCAGAGATGCAGGCTCTACAATAAATTTTATGACAAAACCAAGTCACGGTGTATGCTTTGATGAATTCATGAAATCAGATTCACCTTCGCCTGTTGAGCTCCTGGACATGCTCGGCCTGTTTGAGTGTTCTGAGTTGAACAGAGGAAACAAGTTCAGGAGAAAATGGAGTACACAATTACACAAAATTACTGTATTTTTCTGACTATAAGGCGCACCGGATTATAAGGCGTATCACACCAAACTAAAGCATTTTGACAGATTTTTGAGCGCCGTGTACGACATAAAATCAGTTCGAAGTCAGTAAGCACAACCAGAATTAATACATAAGGCACACCGGATTATAAGGCTCACTGTTGGTTATTGAGAAAATTAAAGGATTTTAAGTGCACCTTATAGTCCGAAAAATATGGTACAACATGGATGTTTTTAATCTTAAAAAAAAAAACACAAAGAAACATTTGTTCAGCTACTTTCAGCTGTTTTTTCAGCTGTTTTGTTGTTCTTTCAGATTCTTTCTGCTAACTACAACATTTTTGTGTGTTTTCTAATGTCTTTCTGCTAATTTCAGCTTGTTAAGCTCCTTTCAGCTTGTTTCTGCAAGTGTCAGTTTTTTCTGCTATTTCAGCTACTACCGTATACAGCTGTTTTCATGCTAATTTGAGCTTTTTCAGCTACTTCCACATTTTTTGCACACATTTTAAACTTTTTTCAGCACAATTCAGCAAAATTGTGTTCTCTCCACTTTCTTCTAGTAATGCAAGCATCTTTCTGCCTTTTTAGCTACTATTCAGCTGTTTTTTTTTTTTTTTTTTAGCATATCTGCTTTTTTTTTTTTTACAGATAGTTTCCATTTTTCTGCTCATTTCTGCTTTTTAAAACTTAATTAGGCACAGCTGTGCTCTCTCTACGTCCTTCGGATAACTTAAGCTTCTTTCTGCCTTTTCAGATTTTTTGTTGTTGCTAATTTTAGCTTTTTTTATTAGCTAATTTACTAAGTTTTGCGCTCATTTCTGCTCGTTTAAGCCAAATTCAGCAATTATGTTCTTTCTGCTTTCTTCTGCCAATTTAGGCTTGTTCTTCTATTTCAGCTACATTTTAGAAAATTTTAAGCAAATTTCAGCTTGTTTTTTTGAATGTCCAGAGGACCAGACTTAGCTTTTTTAGATTGTTCTACCTGGATTATTGAGCATGCATCAGGGCAAATTTCAGCTGTTTTTCAGCAAGTTCTTCAGCAATAAGCCTTCACACTGCATTTTTGCAGGAAGTGCAATTTCCATAGTTTTATTTTAAAATAAACCCATTTGTGGGCCAAACTGAGCGCACCTGGGCCTGATTTGGTCCCCGGGCCACCAGTTGAGTAGTTCTGTCCTGTAACAGTTATGATCTGTTCAAGTTTTAACAATGTTTTGGTTTCTGTGTCAAGTTTTGATCATTACGTTTAGTTTTCCCATTTGTTTAGATTTATTTATTTATTTTTTAATCACTGCTTTTGCTTGCATTTCTAGGGTTCTGTTGAATCTGTATACATGTACTGGTATTTTCTGTGTTCTAGGTAACTTTACATGCTTTATTTAGTAGAACCTGCCCATTATTATTTCTATTAAGTTTTATTGTTTGGTTATTGGTATAATTATTTAATACAAAACTGTAACTGTGTTTTCAAGCCCTCAATGACAATCCACTGAAAACAAAATCCTGTCTAGAAAATCTTCCTACTATAGGGTTAGACCTGCAGGGGATGCAAAAACATATACAGTTATGATGGTGAAGACATACTCTCTAAGTTTAGTGAATAGCTTAATCAGTTTGTAATAAAATGTACAGTCAGAAACACACCAAGGAACGACACTGGTCTTTGCTGCTGTCATCTGCATTATCTGAATCTTTCCACAATGATCTTTACCTTTCACAGCTGATGTGTAGAGGACAACCAGTCCTGCCAAGGCACAGCTGACCATCAGCAGCAAGACGGACAGTCCGATTTCTGCAACTGTCCAGCGGCGCTTCCCAGGTTTACTTGTTTTCTCCATGATGTCCATTTGGCTTTCCGATTTGCCCATAGTCCTCCTGACTGCCGGCTCTGTGGGAAAGACACGTTAAAGTGTAGGATGGTTCATGCACAGAGACACTACCGATGTGTGTGTGTGTGTGTGTGTGTGGGTTGTGCAGGGATCCATCGGTAACTGTGCCAGCTGACCTGCAGAGAGAGAGATTCAACTGCTGAACACCTACAACAACTTCAAGTGCTGGTCTTGCTGCACAAACAGACTTTTAGCCTTTTCTAAAATAATCTAGATTATTTCCTCTGTCAGTAATATAATTATTGGGGGCGAAGTTAAAAGCACAATTTTAAATTTAGAAAATCAGTTTAGTTTTCTAAAATGCTGGTGAACTCTGTTTTTAAAGTTAAACTTCATGAAAGGGCTACAGGGTGGTGTTTTCAATATGACTTTACACCCAGAAGTCACGTTTCTGTGCAGGTTGTTCTTCCATGTGTATGTGAGGTTTTCTCCAGGTATTCCAGGTTTCCTTCCACAGGTGAGAAACATGGCTATGTGTGTGAGTGTGCACAGTAATTTGCCATGGGTACTGCGTCTGCAAAGGACTGTCCACGGTATACTGGCTGCTGGAGGAGCGCCAGGTCCCCCGTTATCTTGAACACGATTACAAAAATGAGTGACAGATGAGACAGAGGTAAACCTTATGAATAAGTCCTTTTTAAACTGAGATCTATTTCTGTACTATCACAAAGCCTTGATGCTTAGAACCAAACGCTGACTGGAAACAAAAGCGGCACATGCCTAAAAATCAAATGAAATGAAAAGACAGACTAAAACTTAAGCAAACATCCAACAATGTTCAGTCAGGTCATCTGGGCGGTTTCTTTTTTTTTGCTGAGATGTTTCGTCCTTCATCCAAAGGACTTCTTCAGTCTGAGGAGCCACCAGACAAATGGATGAAAACATGGACTTTGGTGTTTTGAACCACTTTGGCATGACTGTCTCAGAGGAGTTGACGGGGGAGAGAGCGGGCCCCGGAGGCCATATTAGCACCAGCAAACTATATATTTTTTCCACTATGGAGTATGTTGCTTGTGGGAATCAATTTTGTTTGGTCTCAGATTGAAGAAGTCCTTTGGATGAAGGACGAAACGTCCCAGCAAAAAAAGAACCCGTCCAGATGACCTGACTGAACATTGTTGGATGTTTACCTGGATCATTGAGCATGAACTTTGGTGTTTAGCTAACATTAATGTGAAAATGACTGAACACGAACATGTTCATTGAAAAATACTGAAATTGTAAAACAGTTCCAGTTGGGACTTGAAACGCAGCTTCCTGGATGAAAGCCATAACATTTTATCCTCTCCTAACCTCAAAATGGGGCGAGATGGGGTAGCGGCAGGGCAGCCAACAAAGGACTCAAAAGTCCCAGGTTCAATCCCCAGTCATTGCACATCTCGTGGAGTCTCTGAGCAGCACACCTCATCAGTTGCTCCCTGGGCACCCTCAATAGCTGCCCGCTGCTCCACCTGGGGGTGGATGGGTTAAACGCAGAGCCAATTTCACCACTGAATGAGAACATACAGTGATGAAAACACATTATTATTTTAAGATTTTAGAGCTTTTGTGTCTGCAAACAGTAAATTAACTTGACTCTCTTGTGGTGTGAAATCATACAACTGGATAGATCCTGACGAGCTAACAGTTGTGTTTAATGGATTCAAATGAAGCACAGGGACTTCTGCAGTAGAGTTACTTCACTTAGTTAACTGCATTACTTAATAACTGAAATAACTCTTTAATTATCTTTAAATATTGTACACGATAACACATTCAGATTCGGTCCTCACTGAAGGACACTTGAATAGACTATTTTGCTGTGATGTTTGGCTTTAGCAGTCCTGCACATCATTCAGTGCCATATTTTGTCCTGCGTCGCAGCTTTTAGTTTTATCGCCGAGCGCCACACGTCATTAATGCAGTGAGTGATTGTCTACGGAATGACATTTATTGTGGAATCAATTTGGCACCCAGTAAACGAAACACACAACTTACTCTATTGTTTAGAACATTAGCGCCCACCTTGCCTCTCCAACAAGTGCACACACACACACACACGCACATAAAACTACATGCCTAATACAAGAGAGATGATTTATATGCACAATAATTACGTACGTGTGAACGCAATATTGCAAATGGGGATTTACGCAGAGGACAAAACCAATAATCACCAGTGGCGTTCAGTGACGATTTTCTCTGCAGCACCTGTTTCCTCCATGACCGTCCTCTGGCCTGTCATCAGGCTGTAAATCAGAGGTTGCTGCGCTCCATCAGTTTTCCAGATCATGGGCACAAATCTGGCGTTACACTGACTGGGAGCTGGGAATGGCACAGGCCTGGTGGAGCTGTGGTGTCAACCACAAACTGAATTGGCACCTAAGCGCACACTTGAGGTACAATCGTTTTGCTTTAAAGCCATGCTGCAGTTTGAGTAAAACAATGTAAAGATGTCTGGTTTGTCAACAGAAGATCTGCTGCAGGATCAGTTAATTAAACTATTCAAAAACTGCTGTTTGTACATTTCTTGTGCACAGTGTGGCCAAGTTAATGGATCAAACTAGAAATTTAGTTTTTCAGCAACTGCATCTACAAACAATAAAAAAAAAAAAAAAAAACTGTTCAATGTAGCCATAACTAAGTTTAAAAATACATTTGAATCAACCAGTGAATATTTATGAAGTACAGTATCGTTCAGTCTTGGTTTATGGTTTTGTTTGGCAAAGTTACTGAAATAAAAACTGACATTCTTAATGTAAAATAATATTAAAATGATGTCAGTAAACGAACTATAGAGGGCACAAATCTTGGCACAAATCATTGAGTCCAACATTGCTGACTATTATTTCCAGCGGCTCTGTTGAGCTCAGAGATTTCCTGGCTGTGTAAAAGATCTCATCCCCATGCTGCTCAGTCAGGTACAAACTAAGCCTGATGGAGCTCACGGCTCACAAACCTCTGAACTGTGGTGCAGGGGGTTTTCACATCATCATTGTTCCTGCCTGTCTGAGTGTGTCAGGAGGGTTTTACAGGGGAAGTGTTGCACTGTCTGCCACAATGAGGCCGAGGCTGCACTGCTCTAGCTACGTTTTCTTAGTCCAGATAAGAGACTTGTTGGGATTAAAATAACCTGATCAGGAGAGACGAGAGACGAGCAATTAACTGCAAAACACAAATGGTAAAACAGAACATGTTTTTCAATTAATTAAACTAGAGAAATGACATTTTCAACAAAAAAAACTTTGAATGCTGAGCACTGATGGAGTTTACTGAACTTTGCTGAAGAAGCTGAAACAGTTAAATGAAGCAAAATATTTGTTAAAAGCTGAATGTATCAAAATGGTCTTATATCTAAAAGTAGCAAAGAGCTAGCTTCAAGCTTGAAATAGCAGCCTAAAATGTAAATGCAGCAAAATGTTAGCTAAAAGCTGAATTAGTGACTAGCTAGATAAAAGCTAAAAGTTGCAAATGGCTGGCTAAAAATAGCAACATCTAGCTAAAGGTTGTGAAAAGCATTACAAAACATAGCTATAAACTAAAAGGGGTAAAGGCTAGTTAAAAGCTGAACTAGCAAAAAGGTAGCTAGGAGCTAAAAAGAGCTAGCTACAGGATAAAAGAAGTAAAAGGATAGCTTTAAGCTAAAACTAGCAAAAGATTAGCTAAACGCTAAGCTAGTAAAAGTTTATCTAAATGATAAAAAATAGAAAAAGTGTGCTACAAGCAAACAATAGCAAAATGATGACTAAAACCTAGAAGTAGCACAATGCTAGATATAAGCTAAAACTAGCAAAAGATTAGCTAAATGCTAAGATAGTAAAAGTTTATCTTAATGATTTAAAAAAATTACAAAAAGCTGCTACAAGCATCTAATAGCAAAATTATGACTAAAAGCTAGAAGTGGTAAAATGCTAGATATATAACGGTAAGCTAAAAGTAGCACAGGGCCACCTGAAAACTAGAAGTAGCAGAATGATAAATTAAGCTACCATACAAAAACAAAAATAAAGTGTTGAAACAGATTTCAATGACAACCATATTTATTGAAGGAATTGAAAATATTTTCTAATGTTTATATGAGAAAAGTATTTGTAATTAAAGCTCAATCTTTAAAAAAATGATGTTACAAAATCAAGTCATAGAGTCTTATTCCTCAGTGAGCTGAACGTTAGATACAGAAATGGCCAAAATAGCACACCGTATGCCTAAGTTATTTATCAAAAAAAGTACAAAATATAAAGAAAAGCTAGACTCCAACATTCACACAATCATTATTTCATTCAAGCAATAAGAGGCAAAAAGTTTAAAGTAATATATTTTAATAATTAGAAGCAAATTATTTACCTTTTCCCTTAAAAAAGTATTTTATTACTTTTATGCATTACAAGAAATCCCCAGTTTAAAATAAATGTCTGTTTTAGATCAAAAGTTGCTTACACTTGTTTCAATTTAAAGCAGAAAGTTGGAATTTATTCATTTAACGTGGTAATCCTAACTGTGACAGGAGCATCGATGCAATAATTAAAAACTCTTAACAAACGAGTCATTGTCAGCCACAGTCAGAATATGTATTTTTGTGCAGAGCCAGTAAATCCTTGCTCTAACAGGTCATAGTTTCAGGCTGTCAGAAATGAGATCATGTTCCTGAAAGTGTGCTAAATATTTTAGGGACATGCTGTTGAGAGCATATTCAGCTTTACGCGTGTTCGGTGGCTGGTGCTGTTCTTTCCCAAACAAACAAAACAGGGATTAACACACAGGTCAGCACATGCCTCCACTCACTTTAACTCACACTAAGCTCCTAAACATGCAGCTTTGACATTCATATATTTTTCCACGTGAAAAGACACGTTAACAGCCTCAACATTAAAGTGTAAACAGTTTATTTAATCCAGTTGAGGAGTGCTCAGATTCTGAGAGGAGTGATGCCTAAAGGCAGCAGCCCTAACTTTAACCTCTTTCACTTGGGGACTTGATGGTGAACAGGGATTAAAAGTGGCTTACCTTTGTTGAAGGTGGATGATGAAGTCCCTGAGCCGTTTTGTCCCCCCACCCCTCGCACAGCGTGCTAATATCTCAAACACCCCTGCTGAGCATCCACTCAGAGCTGGTGTGTGGAGAAATGAGTCTGTGCCGCCGGCTGTGGGAGACGTTATCCAGCTCAGCTGCTGCTGCTGCTGCTGGGAAGGAGTGAGGCAGCAGAGAGGGAGGGAGAGCAGGAGAAGGGAGGGAGAGGAGGCAGATGGGAGGTGATAGCACTGGTGATTACATGACTGAGATAAGAAAAAACGTAAAGGAGGTGAACGTTCTGTGGGGGCTTCAGGTGGATATGTGTGCAGCTGAGAGCATCACCTTCTCTCTTTCCCTCTTACTGTGAAGAGTCTGCAGCTGCTGCTGAGCAGAAAGAGCAGGGGAGCTTTCAGGAACGCAGTGTGTCTAAATCTTTCCTTTTTGTTCCGCTTATATCATCCCAGCAGCCGTGAACCTTTGGATCTACGAGCACCAGTTGTCATCCAACAAAACACACATTCCCCTGGTGCCCTGTTGCATCCTGGAAAACTTGTCTTCAAGGAGAGCTCACTCAGGGGTTAGGACTCCGGCCTTGCCTCTGATTGAAACACCTCATCATCAGGCTGATTGAGCACTCTAATTAGCTGCTAATAAAGAGAAAGCAGTGCGTTGGCTGATGTTTGTAGACTCCTGTTAAGACAAAAGATGGAGAACACTCTGTGATCTTAATCAAACTATGTTTACTGCAGCAGAGAGGAGCCTCGTGGAGATGTTCGCACTGATAGATTGGAACCCGCAGGGGAGTCGGGATTTGCAGCTGAGTTAATCATTTATTCATAAATTTTATTTAGCAGCGAGAATGTTTCCTCTCGCGTGCTCTGCGTTTGTTGTGTCTGCAAGCTTGCTTTTAATTACAGCGACAACTGCTCTTTGATTCAGAGTCGGGGTCACAGGTAGGCCGCAAGGTTTTAAATGAGAGGAAATCTGAGCCACTGCACTGAAAGCGATTGCTGGATATTGCTGGGAGTTGTGGCGCAGAGGTACTGACAACATCAAAATGTGGGTGGGATAGGTGAAGCACACATCTGCCTCTGCCCTCATTTGCCCATGGCCCTTGAGCAAGACCCTTAACCCCCACCATCTGCTCCCCGGGGCGCCCTAGACAGCAGCTCTCTTCTCCACACAGAGGGCTGTGGTAGCTCGGTGGTCTGTGGTTGTGTCAGGAAGAGCATCCAGCGTTAAAAAAATAATTAACAAGTCTTTCTGCGACTTAGTTCACTGTGGTGACCCCGGATGAATGGAGCAGCCAAAAAAAAAACAAAAAAAAAAAACAATGAAAATGATTGCTGCAAATGCTAATTAACTTTTAGTTAAACGTCTGATGGCTTACACACAAGACTGTAATCTTTTCTTGGTTGCAGTTTCCTTAGCAAGCGTTTCATTGGTCTCATTTGACATTCTCTGTACTTTGGACATCATAATCAAAGATTATTGAAAAAAGTGATAAAAGTAATTTACAATTAAAACAACATCTTGGGGGCCAGACAAGATGTCAGTGAGGGCCACATTTGGCCCTCAGGCCTTGAGTTTGACACATATGGCTAAGATCATTGTTGCCGCTTCAAAAATAATGTTTTTACGTGCAATCTCACACTCAGAGTGTGTGAACGTCTCTCAGCGACACCATCAAATTTTAGCGCAATAACAACATCATTGGTCAACTGTGCTTTTCAGCGGTAATTTTTGTTCCCTACAAAATGTTGAGATTTATCGTTACAGTGCTATATTAATGTCAGCGTAGCATCTACCATGTATATATATATATATATATATATATATATACAGGTAACCCCCGGTTTCCGGCGTAGTTCCGTTACACCGGCCCGGCCGGATACCGAAAAAGCCGGTT
>JARVGQ010001639.1:20116475-20126653 GCA_031762355.1 Hypsolebias martinsi | reverse complement strand
CAGCCTACTCAGAGAAGGTTTAGTTCAATTCAGTTTAGTTTATTTATATACTGTATACTGTAGGTGCTTCCTTCCCATCTGCAGATTGGTGAAGATCCTGGTCTCTCATCTTTCTTATCCGACAATATTGATTTAGTTAAGATGAAAAGAGCAAAACCACACTTACATGATGAATTACTTGCATGAGTATTGGTGAAACAAAAAAAGCTGTCTAAAAAGCTCTGTCTAAAACAGTTAAGTCTGGTCCTCTGGACATTCAAAAAACAAAACAAAACAAAACAAAAAAAATGAAGAAACATTTTGTCTTTCGTCCAAAAGACTTCTTCAGTCTGAGGTGCTGTATCCAGCTCTGATCTATCTGGTTAAGTATGAAGAAAACAATGAAACAAACAATGACACTGTGCACACTGCACAAGTAATGTTTTAGAAAAATAAAATGTATATACAAAAAACATTTGAATAATAAAATACAGCTTTATGTAGCCAACAGCTGACTTTTGTCAACTTGACTGGCAAGTGTAGGGTTGGTCTTACAGAAATCCTGGACTGGAAATTTTAAAACAATGTCAGAAAATTCATTTCTGTGTCCTATTTGGAGAAAATAAACATTTTTCCACAAATAAATACATAGAATATTTGGATTGTCAACTTTCGAAAAGAGTTTTGTAAAATGAAAGGCCATTAAGGAGAAAAAGTAATAACAAAAATGTAATAGAAATTTATTATTTTCATTTCAGGCTGAGATATCTTTAAAAGTCTGAGTACTGAAATGTGTAGTTGGGTGTATAATGCCATGAGTAACATGCCGAAGACAGGAATCTTGGTGCTCTGGCCTGGTTTACCAAAGCTGACTCTTGGGAAACGGAATGCCGCCTCACTCATCAGGAAAGAGCTTGAGTTTGTAGGTAAGATTGAGAGGTACTGACTAGATATAGTAAGACTCGCGCCAATGCACCTTGAGACAGGTTATTCCACTCTCTGGACTTGCCTGTGGTTAGAGATGCCAGGCTGGTGTGAGAATAGCCCTTGTCTTGTGCCTGAGCATTGGAGTTTTCCCAGGTACATGAGAGGGCAGCGTCCTTACTCTTCAGGTGGTGGGACAAGCTTTGGTTGTTGTTTATGCTTACCCACCGAACAGTAGTTCTGAATAACCAGTCTTCTTGGAGTCTTTAGCAGGGGTGCTGAAAGGTGCAGCTGGAGACTCTTTAATTCTGCTTTGTGACTTCAGTGCTCAAATAAATAGTGATAGTGTGACCTGGAATGCTGTGATTGAAATAAATGGCCTCTCTGATCTGAACTGAAGTGAACTTCTGTTTTTGGACTTCTGTTCTAATCACATTTTTCCATTGAAAACCCAATGTTTGAACATAAGTGTGCTCATGAGTGCACATGGAACCAGGACACCCTAGGCTGCAGATCAATGATATACTTCATCTGATCTGCAGTAGCAAGTTTTGGACACTTTGGGGAAGAGAGGAGTTAAGTTGTTTTCTGATCAACATCTGGTAGTGAGTTGGGAGTAGATGCTGAGGGAAGATACCGGACAGACCCGGTACACCCAAATGTGTAGTGAGGGTTTGCTGGGAATGCCTGAAGGGAAACCCACCATAAATATGTTCAACTCACACCTATGCATCTCTGTGAAGGTGGGAGCCTTGAGTTTGAGTGGGCCATGTTCTGCACCTGTGTTATCAAGGCAACTGTCTTGAGCTTTGGCCACTACATCATTGGTGCCTCTGGTAGTGGCTATCCTTGACCCAGGTGTGCTATTAGGTTTTCTAAAATGGCACCTAATGCCATTGACATTAGGTGTCATAAGTCAGACCACTGGTCAGATCTAAGATTCAAGTAGAACAATTCGGGTTCTGCCCCAGTTATGTGACACTAGACCAACTCTGTATCCTCACTATGGTCCCCAGTGGAGCATAGTAGGTAGCCCAAGTTGTCCATGTGTGTTGTGAAAGAGGAGGCATTCAACAGTATTTCCAAAGGTACACTGTGGGCGCTATAGTGTTACTGGCCCTTCAGTCCCTATGCAAGTGGCACTGGAGTTTGGTTGGCATTGCAGATGTCAAGTCAAGTCAACTTTATTTCTAGAGCACAGTTAAAACAGATAAACTGTTATCAAGGTGCTTATTATTACACCTATATTACACCTCACAGTCCAAGAAAGCAAATCTGCCATGTTTTACGTCTTCTCATGTGAACTTTATATATTTATCCACAGAGTTGGTGTGATCAGTAAAATGTTGGACATCCTGAGATTTAATTTTAACCAAGGTGTTATCAACATACCTGAACCACTGACTCAATGGTGTCCCTAATAATAATCATAATAATACTGTAATCATTTTATTTAAAAGCACCTTTCAGGACACCCAAGGACACTTCACAGTAAGAAACATATCACAGAGATTGTGTAAAAACAAACAACAAGCACAGTTCAAACATCAGCAGGAATAAATTGAAATATAAAACAAATAAAGAATATAAAATACAAAGGAATATAAAATACATTTAGTAAAGTTAAGGGTAAGTGAGTCTAAAGAGATGTGTTTTCAGAGCAGTCTTGGATAGAGAAAGGGAGGTGGTGTTTCGAAGGTCTGGCGGTAGAGCGTTCCAGAGGGGCAGAGCAGGTGAAAGCCCTGCTCCCCATGGTGGAGAGGTGGGCAGTACTGTACTTGTAAAACAACTGTTTCATTTTTTTTTTTTTTTTTTTTTGTTACAGGGCATCATCTGCATAAAGAGTGCAGTAAAACTGGAGATACTGAGTGTAAGCCATGTGGACCAGGGAGGTACATAGAGGGCTGGACCTTTGCACAAAACTGTTTCTCCTGCCCCAAATGCAAAACAAGTCAGTGAATGTGCAGAACACCGAAGTTACAAATCTAGATTTATTTATTCATTGTTCAGTTTTACTTATTAATATCTATGTGTACGTTTCGGTATTGTCCCAGCAAAAGGTCTTCAGACTGCCCAGGCGTGCACCACAACCACCAAGTCCAAGTGCATTTGCCAGTCTGGAAAGTACTGTGAGATCGGGTTTAACAGCCCGTACTGCTCAGACTGTAGGAGCTACAGAAAATGTCAACCTGGTTATGGAGTGGTAAATCCAGGTAAACACAATCCCTGACATTACTATATACAGTACATGTATATATTTACAGAACATGGGATAAGTACCATATTTTTCAGACTATAAGGCACACTTAAAATCCTTTAATTTTCTCAAAAATCAACAGTGAGCCTTATAATCAGGTGCACCTTACGTATTAATTCTGGTTGTGCTTACTGACCTCAAACTGATTTTATGTGGTTATTGTGAATGAGCTGAATAAAGTTAGACTTATCTGACTGTTTTGTTTTGCTTAATGCGCCTTATAATCCGGTGCGCCTTCTAGTCCGAAAAATACGGTTGTGGCAATAGTAAATGCTATGTTATGAATTCTTGTTTTATTGTTATCAGTCATGCCAGACTCAGATGTGAAGTGTGAACGCTGCCCAAATGGGACATTCTTCGATAAACTCTCCTACATGGATCACTGTCGGCCTTCTTCAGGGACCGTGGTCACAACTGCAACTACAATAACATCTCCGGCCGCAGACAGCTCATATTTAACAAGAACATCCTCTCAGTCTGAGAGGTTTATTGCCTCAATGGTGGATTCCAAGCCTTCACACAAAAGCCGTAACAGTGACCAGGGTACAAACAACAATATTAAACTGTTACACATAATTTATTTAACCAGTATGTTTAATGTGATGTCTAAGTTGCATTTGTCTTTATTTCTCCATTAGATGCAGTCATTGCTGGTGTCACTGGACTGCTGGGGTTTCTGATCATGGTCATCCTCCTGCTGTGTCTTTACAAACAAATCTGGAGAAAGGGTAACAGCACCCCACAAAAAATACATTCATCATTCTCATTTAAGAAAAAAGCTATCGCTATATTGAAATGACATTTATCTTTAAAAATGTCACAATTTCACTTTATTCTTAACCTTTATTGAACATCATTTCTGTTTTTAGATTCTGCAAGCCTACGTCCTAAAGTAGATGCAAATGGAAACTGTGAAACTACAGATGAAGTAAGTTTTGTCTTGTTGTCTGCGCAATAAACAAAATCATCTTTTATTTATTTATTTATTTTTTTGGGTTCTCTGAAATCTACAAGAGTTAAATATTACAACGTAGCCCTGGATTTAACAAACTAAATGAACACCCAGGTGTTGGTAAATAAATGTCACTTACCTAAACTGTGACACATGAAATTGTGGGGGGCTTCATTTTATTTTCATTTATTTCACTTTCACTTTATTTTTATAAGTTGATATCCAGTGTCAACAAAGCAATAAAGATGTTTATTTTGCTTTGCTTCAAATACATCAACACAAAATTTTTCTCACTCATTAAGCAAAAAGGAGTGTTTCCTGCATAAAATTAAGACTGAGTTATTGGACATGTTTAGGAAAGCATATTTCCATCTGCATGAAGTATTTTAGTTGATGATAACGTGAAAGTGAATTGCAACATATGGCAGGAGCTGTATTTCAAACGCTCAAAAGCTCAGTTGTATTTATAATTCTCAGTAACTTCCAGATGATAAAGGACTGTTTAAATCAATCAAACTTTTCTTACTATACCTACAGGTTGGTCAGAACTACATGGTGGAGTCCAAGATGACTTCATTCACACTTACGTCCCCAGAACAGGAGTGCTTGCTTGAGAAAGGGAGACAAGGCAGCAACCTCAGTCAGCAGAGTAACAAATCTGAAATTTTACCCGAAGCAGACGATGACACCAGCCATGACTGTATTGGCACTTTGCAACCAACTTTGGCTATTACTGGTCTGACTTCTGCCCTGTCGGAACCCGTGACCCTACTGTCCAACACAGAACCTGTCAGTTCCCAGAACAGTGTCCCAACACAGCCCAACAGCCCGCAGATCGTCAGCCCAGTGACTAATAGTCCCCATGTGAACGTCAACATCACTTTGCACATAGGAAATGGGTCTTGTAGGAACCCCTCATTTAAATCAACAGACTTGAGCCAAGCAGAATTTAAGCTGCCCTTTGGACAAGAAGAGGAGTCCTTCAGCACCTCACAACAAGAGGCGGGCGACCTATCAAAGGCACCAGTTCCAGAGAGTGCCTATTGCAATACATAAACTCATGAAAAAAAAAAAAAAGATAGGATTTTTTTTTTTCGTATTACGCTAAAGTGATAACAGGTTTACCAAAAACATGCACCGGTACTTGAATGTATGAGCTGTTTACACATGTGCACACCTGAAAGCCATTTCATGGTCATTAATTGTGACTTGCATTTGTTTTATATCTGTAAATAGTGTCTTGTACATATGTTTTACTAAGCTAGTAATGTAAACCAGTTATGTTTTATATAGTCAGTTTTTTTCCCCACAAATATGTACTTAAATTGTACAGCAGTCACAAA
Source organism: Hypsolebias martinsi (assembly GCA_031762355.1). Classification (NCBI taxonomy): domain Eukaryota; kingdom Metazoa; phylum Chordata; class Actinopteri; order Cyprinodontiformes; family Rivulidae; genus Hypsolebias; species Hypsolebias martinsi. Next base: position 20,121,198 of record JARVGQ010001639.1, on the reverse strand, counting down.
ATAAAAGGATAATAATTTGAACTTTAACCTAAATCCCACAGAGTACATCTAAAATGGCAGGTTATTGATTTACTGGGATGAATAAAGGGGTGGAAAATTTCACCTGATGAAATAAGCTATGGTAGAAACAAGAAAGTTCATGCTCAATAATGGTAGAAACCATTACAAATATATGCTGGCAATGGAAACTAATGAATAGCAAATACTAAGTCAAGCCAGAACTATCCCTTAAGAAAAACTGAACTCTAAAACCAATCTTATACGCGTTAGAATTGTAAAGTGTGCATTATTAACTTTATTTTTTATTGGAGTGCTGAATTTTCTGCTCTTCGTCGCTGCTCCATGTGGTTTCTGCGGACGCGAGCGACACCTGCTGGTCAAAGATGAACACTGCATCCAGTAACCAACCGGCTTATAAACACTTTAATTCATAAAACCGTCTACACTTAGAGCTTAAAGCCACTTTTCTGTTTGCGACGACTCCACATCTCACATGTAAGTAAAGCTACTACTGTAATCACAAAAATTAAGTTTCTGTCTGCATTTCCCCCCTTGTTGGATCAAGGTAAACGGCTAAACGAGAAACCGAGAGGAAGTGTGGGCCGTTCCATTATTAAAAGTAGGGGGGAGGGATTAAAATGTCCATCCATAGTTACAATTTTACGTTTCAAATCATAGCACATATAATTAAAATTACAACTTTGAAAGATTTATTTATTACCATTTATTTTATGGTGAAAAAAATCCGAATGCTTTCATTTTGTAAAAACCTGTTCGACTTGTTCACCCCTATTAATTGCCGCAGTTGGTTGCATCTGTTGCCGCTGTGTGTTGCTCTCCTCGCTAAAGACACTTGTATATGGAAGCAGCTGATGTCGCTACGAGATTGGTAGGTGAAGGGGTTTCATTTTCCGCTTTTATCCATCTTTCTTTGAACGAATTGTCACTTTAAGTTTCGTTTAATCCATTCATGGCACCTGAAACGCATGTATTATAAATGTGGAGCTCGTTTAACTATTGCTGTGCCTCTTTTGTGCCCTCTCTGCCCCCTCATTCATCCTTTCCGCTGTGGTTTTGTGTTGTGCTCAGGTCGGTCGTGTTTACATATCCATCCATTCATCCATTTTCTTTACCTGCCTTTCTTTTTCCGGGTTTTGGGGCAGCTGGTGGTGCCTACGAGGCGGGGTACACCCTGGACAGGTCGCAAGTCCATCACAGGCTGCTAATGTGCCTGGCTTGGTGGTTTCTTATTGTTCAAAGCGTTAAAAATCTTGTCGAAATCTTCATTTTTTACTCCGGGAAGGAAGGTCGACGGCAGCGGACAGAGGCTGCAGGTGTTTGCCTGTTGGTTGTCTGCTTGACGCAAGCATTTGTTGTTAAAAACACGTTTCAGACCCTTTAAACTTGGTTAAGAAAGGAGTTTAGCACATTGGAAAATGCATTTCCTTGCAAAGCTTCGTCATATCCAGGTGTTCCCTCAGGTAAGGAGGAAGCTGACAAACCGAAAGTTAAACTGAGGGTTCTTCTACTTGAATCAATGTTGGATTATTAGGTTTTCATAGTCTCTGTTAAAGTCTCCCTCCCCCACCACCTTTTTTTTTACTGCCCTGTCAGAGTGCTCATTAAGTTAGTGCTTGAATTAATTAAGAACACAGTCAGCACTGTCATAAAATACCATAAAACGTATAATATTCTGATTTTAGAAGCTGATATTTTTGGGGGCAACACTACAGAAAACCAATACTTGATCCGGTTTGTAGCGGAAGAGATTTAAGTATTAAACAAGTTCCTATTTAAGTACATTTTCTTACTAAATGCCCACAAAAATGTGTTGCTTTGCTGAAGCTTTTATTCTCAGATTAAAGTTAAGATGCATTTTATTTAAATTTCTTCCTCAGCGAGTCATCCTCCTCTATCTCACTCTGTCCTCTGCATCCTCTGTCCTCCATGTTCTCTCTTCACTGCATCCCATTTATCTCCTCTTTGTCTTTTTCCTGGCAGCTGCATTTCTAACATCCTTCCACCAATATACTCACTGTCCCTCCTCTGGACATGTCCAAACCATCTCAATCTGGCCTCAACTGGTTCTCACTAACTTGTATATCTTTCTTTTGACATTTTACTTTTGTCAGAATCACCCCTGAAAAGTTTCTCCGTCCACTCCTTCCTGATGGCACGGTTTATTTTAATGTATGATGTTTAATATGTTTCCAGCAGGGACCAGGTTGAAGAGTCCTGAAGATTCTCCACGAACACCTACATGGCAGTGAACCATTCACTTGCAAATTAAACCGCTAGTCCTCAGCTCCAGAACAGTCCTTTTAAATGCTGCACAGTCTCCCCTTTGGCAAATGGCTTGTTGTCTGAAGGACGAGCTCCTCTGTTCCATCTGCCTCAGCATCTACCAGGACCCCGTCAGCTTTGGCTGTGAGCACTACTTTTGCAGGAAGTGCATCACCGAGCACTGGAGCAGGCAGGAGCCCCACGGGACGCGGGACTGCCCTGAGTGCCGGAGGACCTTCGCCGATCCGCTCCTTTCGCCGAGTCTCAAATTGTCCAACATTGTGGAGCGCTACTCGGCCTTCCCGCTCGACGCCATCCTAAACGCTCAGAGGAGCCCCTACCCCTGTAAAGACCACGAGAAGGTCAAGCTCTTCTGCCTCACGGACAAAAGCCTGGTGTGCTTCTTCTGCGACGAGCCGGCGCTGCACGAGCAGCACCAGGTGACCACGATCGACGAGGCGTTCGAGGAGATTCAGGTCAGTTGTAGCTAACACACTCTGACAGCTCATTAGTAAAGATAATCTGACATTTTACTGAAAAAAAAAAGCCCTTTGCATTGGATTCTTGTAGTTGAACTCTGTCTCCCCCATGGGAGCTGCCTAGGCTGTTCAGCATTAAGACATCGGCTACTACAGAGCTGCTCCATGTAAGTTCTCATGAGAACTTCATTTGGAGTAGTAGCTGAAGAATGAGGCATATCTAATTTACTTTTCCCAAAAGGCCTGTATGAGTCCACTGACCTTAGATAACAAGATTCTGGTTGGTCACGCCTGTTATTATCAAAGGTCAGAGATTTTTTTTCATTCACTGAGAAATACTTACTTGAGTAAAAAGATGATTCAGTATGCAGCTTGTGTTGCCTAAAAGTTCTTCATCTATAAAATTATGCAAAATGAATCTGAGGGAATTTGGGAGAACTGGGGTTTCATTTGAAATTTGCATGCTTGACATGGAAGAATGCACAATTTAAAAATCCTATTAATGCATATTTTACTCTCGGGTACATGCGAGTTTGTTAGTTGTAATTAATGGCTTGCCTTGTTTCACGCTCCTGATTTGGCCAGGTCATGTAAAATTCAGTCAAAATCTCAGCATGTTTAGAAATAACAGACTTATCTGTCGCTTTAAAAAAATTAGTTCTGTAACTCTTGACAAAAACGACTGTCATGCATGCTTTTTAAATAAACAAATACTACATAATGATCAGTTTTTAAGAGGTAATCAGAAATTTTAACCTGGAAGTACATCAGGATTATGTCCCACTTTGAGAGCTGTGAAGTGTTGCGCTCGTGAACCTGAAATATTTCAACCAGGTGACCTTTTGTCTTTTTTTTTTTTTTTCCCTCAGCATTTTTCATCTGATTTGTGCTTTCAGCCCTAGTATAACAGAAAAATGAAAAATAATTTGTTTTTCTGTTCAGATATTTTGACTCTCAAGGAAAATTTAAATGTTAAGTCCACCAGCACAAGAAGGATTTTGTGAAGTAAAGAGATGAAATACCTCAGAAACATTTAAATAACTTGATCTAATTTCAGATTCAGGACTTTAGACAATAATTAGTAGTGGCTGTGAGAATCTGACTCATTTTCCACGAGTAAGAATGGTTCAAGTGTTTGCTTGCCGCTTGTTGTTTGAATAATTCCATTGCCACTGAGCCAAAATCCAATAACTGTGAAACAAAGCTCCTAATCCTTTTTCGTTGGTGTTCCAGTACACATAGCAACACACTCCAGGCCTGTGCTAAGGCGCATATTCCAATTTTCATGTCTGCTTATCACTGCAGATATCTTCAGTCACTAAAAGGACATTTCTAGCCACACAAGAAAGAAAAAAAAAAACCCTGATGGATGCAAATCATGAGGTTTTAAAGGTTTATATTGTTTGGAAATAACCATGTCTTACTCTATGACAAGTCCTTCATCCATGTGCAGAATGCATCTCTTGGATCGCTGCAGCCTTTGACTATTCATGATGCTGACCTCCTTGACTTATCTAAAAATATCTTTGACAAGGAGAAGTTCATTCTGCACTGGCGCCCTGAAACAGTGAGCGGACTCTGACTGAATTATGAACTCCACCCGATGGAGAAACGGAACTGCTAAAAAACAGCTTATGTTGTTTAGAGGTCTACCAGGGCTGGACGAGTTAGGCCAATTCGGGACTCGCTAGAGGGATTATTTTGTTTCCCAGCTGGCCTGGGATTCCCAAAGAGAAGCTGGAGGGATTTGATGGAGATTGAAAGACTGGTATCTGTACTTCCCTGCTTCCCTTGTGACTCTCAGTGGATTACATGGTTTGTGGTAATTGATAGATAAATGTGTTTTCTTTTTTTGTAACACGCAGGGATTTTGTCTCTTAATACTGCTTTAACCATCAGATTTAATCAGAATTAGTTTTTTTTTTTTTTTTTTTTTTTTTTTTTAAATATATATAAAGAAA
>JARVGQ010001639.1:20039298-20058824 GCA_031762355.1 Hypsolebias martinsi | reverse complement strand
CTGTATATATATATATATAGGTATATTAAGGCATTTTAAACCCTTCCCACACTCTTGCAATATTCTAAACAATGTCTCTAATCGCTAAATGTTGTAAAAGAGCACATGATTTCAGCTCTCTGCCTCCTCTGGTCTCAGCCACCTGCAAGCACTCTTGGCCACGCCCACTTCTCCGCTCTGCACGCTGAACAGCTGATCAGCTGCAGCAGGAAGTTTATCCTGCAGAATGGGCTGCACAAATGTGCAGCAGGTGCTAAATAATTTAAAATAATTTATTTTAAATAAAAATTCAATGCAGATTACGCAGCTCATCCATCAATCAGCCAATTGTGTGTCATGTCCAAGCTTCTCCCAGCTGAGTCACTGTTTTCTCATCCCAGGTGTAAAGTTTGTCCGCTGACCTTCTTCTCAAAGTCTGACATGCAAATTCATTCCAAGACGCACACGGAGGCGAAGGCTCACAAGTGTCCTCACTGCACCAAGACCTTCGCCAACGCAGCCTACCTGGCCCAGCATCTGCGCATCCACCTGGGCATCAAACCGTATCGCTGCTCCTACTGCGAACGATGCTTTCGCCAGCTGTCCCACGTGCAGCAGCACACCAGGTCAGATGCTTGACGTCGACACAGTGCCCTGTTGTCTCTCGTGATGAGCTTAGGCTCATTCAGTTTACTGTAACAACACCCAGTAATTTACTGTTTCATAATGAGCTAGCAAAACCAGATTGCTCAACACCGTTTAATTCACTGAGAAGTGTTGAACCTGTGTAGTAAAGTTAGCTTTGTTTTTAATCTGATGGATAAATATGAGATTATTAATAATAATAATTTGACTTGTTACACCACACAACATATAGCTGTTATAAAACAGAAAAAGGATTTCAAATGACAAAGTAAAGAATCTAATCGTCTTGAAGCGTTTGAGAAGTTTGTGCCGTGGCTGCAGCTCAGCTTGCGGCATTACCTCACTGGGTTTGTTTTCCAGCTCCCTCTCTGACTTGTTTCGTCTGGCTCATTTGTCTTGTTGCAGAATCCACACAGGTGAGCGGCCGTACAGATGTGCCCATCCCGGATGCGAAAAAGCTTTTACCCAACTGTCTAATCTGCAGGTAAACACGAGCTGTTTTCTTTGCCCTCTGCCGCCTTTAACCCCACCCTGAGAGGTCTTCAGTGAGAAACGTGTGGGCTGAAAAAGTAAACTGAGCAGGAGGGTGGAGTGTTTAACATCACGGCCCTTTAACCTGGCTTGATCCTTGCCAGTACTTAAACTGAGCATGTCACCTGCCCAAAAATAAGTTGGGCTTTATATTTTAGATTTAAATGAACAGTTTAAAAAAAAAAATAATAATAATAATAAATAATAATATTAATAAATAAAACTTTTCCTTATTAAAATCCAGAAAACAAAATTAGACTGAAACTTGGCGACTTCAGTGATCATCATAACCAGATGTTAATTTTTTTAATTTACAAAACTTTCTAGTTCACTGACAACCACCTCTGCAGTTGCCATGGTAACTAACGAACAGCCTCCTCTGCATGAAGTGGTACAATGTGTTCGTTCCGATTTTCAAGTTAACTCTGACTCGTACTAAAGGATGGGCCAGAAGTGGAGTTCTGAGGAAAGGATATGAATAAAGAACATCTTACCTGTTGTGGATAGTTCTTTGATCAACCTTGGAGCTTGGAGGAATGATCCATAAATCAAAACACAATAGGCATCAATCTCTATAAGTTACACAGGTAAAATGAGAATAGTTACACAGTAAGTTTGTACATGACTGGCTTGTTTTTAGCTAAAGTTTTTTTTTCCTTTAAATGTTGTGATTGCCATGGTCTCAAGGTCAAGGCTTCTTTATTATCATTCGCATCACATGTGGTACATGTGGTGGAACAAACTTGGCGCGCAGCTACATCCAACTAAAGTATAAATTGTAAAAGAAAAACAGTAATAAGACCTAAGATATGAACTAAGAATACGCTAAACACTAATAGTACAAAAACAATACGTCTGACATGTCTGGTTATTTAGTTCATGAATGTTTTCCTCAAATTAACACCCCTGTTTGTCTTGCTGTAACACAGCCCCTTCCAGTTTGAGCTCTGGTGTTTATTATGACATAAATAAAGTAATTTAACTGTGGAAGGGTGAGCCCATTTAAATCCTTAAAAACTAAACATTTGCTTATTTCTAAAGCCTAAAACAATAATCTTCTTGATGACAGTGCAATAGTGAGCATGAAAATGTTGTCTGACCAAAATTTTACATATCTTCTTGAAGAGACTTGATAGGGTTTAGCACATTTACTGTCGTGTACGACCAGGTCTTAAAATAATATGATTTGTGAGAAAAAAAAGTTTTGTGTTAGTGCAAGGTTTTGCTGACTAAAGAGTAAGAAAAGGTATAATATCACAAAAAATATGCCACATTGAATTTGATTACAGTTGTAATGTAAAATCTAAGGTTTGATTCAAAGTCAAGACCAAAACACTGAAACTGATCCACCACATCAAGACGTGAACTCATCATTGTGTCGTCTGCTGGCTGGTGTGGAAAAAAAATAGATATTTTATTAAGATATTAAAAAAAAAATTCAAACTTATTGACTTTAGTGGCAATTTTTTTGTTGTAAATTGTCTGGAAAAAGGATTACATGTTCCACCAGTCGCCCACTTCGAAAGAGTGACACACAGATAATCTAAACCTTCAACCAGATGGTTAAAGCCATAAACACAATTATGGTGCCCACTTCCGATGACTTTGTTTAGTTGAACCAGTTGACACGGCGTAATGTGTGTGTTGGACTTGTCTTTGCAAACACACTGATGACCTTTTCATCCTTTTTCTTTTCAAAAGTCTCATCAGAGGCAGCACAACAAAGACAAACCCTTCAAATGCTCCAACTGTTTCCGTGCCTATTCAGACTCGGCCTCGCTGCAGATCCACCTGTCTGCACACGCCATCAAAAACGCCAAGGCCTTCTGCTGCAGCATGTGCGGCCGGGCGTACACCTCAGTGAGTCGGACCCTTCTTGTCCTCTTTGTTACACTGTAATGAGCCTCAGCAGCGGAATGTACACGTTTTGTTTTTCTCTTGCTCTCTGCAGGAGACGTATCTCATGAAGCACATGTCCAAACACGCCATGGTGGAGCATGTTGTGTCCCATCATTCCCCTCTGCACAGGACTGACTCTCCCACCATTCCTATACGGATTTCCCTCATCTGAGCCCCGCAGCCCAACTCCTGCCCTCCTTTCAGACTCTTCAAGGACCATTTCACTCAAATATTAATTTCAAAGTCATATCTGGAGACAAGGGGCTCCTTTTGATGGCTGTGTCCTACGTCCCTTTCTTGCGGAACAGAAAGTATTAACGGGATCATCCAAAGATGGTTTCAGCACTTTCAGGCCTAAGGCCAAGTATCTTTTTTTTTATGTGTCTTGACTGAAAACATAGTATTGCTCTAGGCAGCTACAGAAAATATCTTTTTAAACTTTTGCAGATCACTTAGCCTTTTTTATACACTCCTTTACTTTCTCCCCCTGAGTCTTGGAGAAAAGTTATATCGCCACCTGCATTAGTCTTCCATTATCCGGCTTAACTTAAAGATATAGGCGTGTGTATTCATCTGTGTCATATCACTTTGTTCGTTTGTGTTTGTAAGGTTTTATTAACTGCATGGCACACACATATTTTTTGTTAACAGTTTTGTTCCTGTAGTTTTCATGGTTTCTTTAAACTTATTTCAAAGTAAAATTAGATCATTAGTGCAGGCATCTAAAATTAAATAGAAGGAGTGGGAATTATTGACTTCTTCAAACTGGTCTGAAGGAAAAAAAACCTTAAAGAAAATGTCCAAAGATAAGCAAAAAACACCACACTGTCCACACTTTTCAATTAATTTTGTTTTAATTATCAGTAGATTTAATATTATTCTGCGGAAATTTTTCATTTTCTTATTTTTTTATTGTCTTATTAAAAGCTATGAAGCTTAGCAAATGTTCAACTTTTGACTCAAATTGTTCATTATGGATAGATTTTATTACCATGGTGTAGAATTTAAAGTTTAATAAGCATCAACAAGCTACAAAAACCAAAAGGAGTGAAATAAAATGAACAAAATCTTACAAGTTTTTCATTGTTGTAATGAGTTGTTCCTAAAAAGAGTGCAGACAAACCCTGTTTTGATTTTTTTTTTCATTCAACCTTTATTTATACAGGCTAGCCTCAATGAGCAACATGGACTCATTTACAAGAGGACCCTGTTCCAGACAGAACATATAAAGTACAGATAACAATAACAGGAAACAATGACAACAATTAACCACAGTAAAAAATGCAGTGAAAATAAGAGTAGTCAAACAATAAATCAGGGTGTTCAGTTCGCACTGAGGGAACGCTGCAGGTAATGATGTCCTGAGAGCGCATGTTGTATTTGCACTGATGGTGTGACGTGTGGGAGGAGCTATAAAAAGGTAGCAGACCAAGGAGGGATTTATAGATGAAAATGAACCAGTGTGAGAGCCTACGTGTAGATAATGATGACCAACTGACCAAGGAGCACAGAGTGCAGTTATGGGTACAGTAGTTTCAACCAGTTATGAATCTTAGCGTGCCGTGATAGACAGCACCCAACATTTGCAAGGAGCTGGCAGGAGCATTCATGTAAATAATGTCACCATAGTCAATGGCCGGTATAGGAAGGTGGTAGTTACAAGGCGTTTTCTGGCATTCAGAGTTAAGCAAGATCTATTTCTGAAAAATAAATCCAATTCTAATTCAGTTTCTTTATCAAGTTTTCAATATATGGTTTAAAAGAGAGATGTGCATCAACCAACATTCCAAGTACTGTATTTGTAAGAATCTCCAAACTCAGTAGGTACACTGTGCATGGATGAGATAGGAGGAAGAGTTGCTGGCATCAACTTTTTGTTGGAAAACAACATCTCTTTGGTTTTTTCAGTATTTAGCACCAGCTTGAGATGGAGTAAGTCTGACTGAAAGATGTCAAATGCAGACTGTAGAAGCTGGAAAACCTTGGCAACTGTGTTAGCTTGGCAATAAACAACAGTGTCATCGGCATAGAGACGCAAGGCTGCATCAGTAATGTTTAGACCTACATTTAAATTGTAAAAAGAGTGGGACCTAAAACTGAGCCTTGTGGCACACCATTGGTGACCGTTAGGTAGCTAGATGAAGTACCATTACGTCAAACACATTGCCTCAGGCCTGAGAGATAGTTTGAGAACCAGCCAACTGTGTGATCTGAGAAGCCAATATCTAAGAGCTCATGGCATAAGATGACATGTCCATCTAGAACATATATTTCCAGACAGTTTGAACACCCCAGGCTAAAGCACCGTGTTGTGGGTTTTTACATATCACTATAGTTTTGCATCACAGAGTTACTCAAAATGTGTGGATTTCACATGTTCTGTGATGCAAAATGTTTCTTGCAGAACTTGGTGCAGCTGACAGCAACAGTTTTTTTTAACCAGCTTTTGATTTAACTTATATTTTGATGCAAAAGTGGGTAACAGCATATTTTTACAACATAGTGTCTACTTCATGAAATATAATGGCCTAGCATAAACCCTCCATACAATCCCACCTCAATTCTTGCTGAACTGCATATCATTCACCGCCTTTCCTGACGAAGTAAGAAACAAAAATCTCATGCACCGTTTTCAGTCAGAGTACTTGTTGAGGCATGACTCTCCGCTACTTCTGTACTAAATTTGAGCTCATAATCTGTAAATTATTTTAAGTTAAGGACATTTTTTTCATGTTTGCTAAAACTGATCACCTTCTGTGTGTTCAGTGATTACTTTCTGAGAACTTCTTAAATATCCATCTTGAAATATTTTGCTAACAGACAGACAAGTACTCAAACAGACTTATACAGATACAAGCAATTGCCTGATCACCTGGCTTTCATGGAAGCTATATTATTTCAGCAAATCCCAGTATAGTCCCAGACTTAAAAGCATATGATTAATACATCTTAAATTTTCTTATTCAGTTGTTTTTCCTTTTAAATTTCATCACATGGCCTATTTTGTTAGAAAATATAAAAAAACAAACAAAGAAAATCTCATTTGTGGAGACCGAGCCAAAGCAGCGTTTGATATTCTCTGGAATGAAAGGAACAAAATGAAAACAAACTTGAAGGATTAGTTTGGATTATTTGAAATGAGGTTATGTGGAGCAGGTATTAGTAGTTAGTACATTACCTGTAGTTGACAAAACTCTTCGTAGAAACAGGAGTCAGTTTTTTTTTTTTAAACCCTCTTACATGTTCATTCAGAAAAAAATGAATTAATTTTAACTACCTGTATAGTAAAATTATTTATTTATTCATTTTTCTCTATTCTAAGACCTTTTCCAAACTGACAGCCATTCACAACCTGTTCAGAAGTTTTAGCTTATAAATATATAAATTGTCACGTTTTATCGTCATGTATTTTAGTGTCAAATTATTCACAAGCACTGTTTGATAAAAAAAAAACATAATTTGGCTTGTTTAAATGTGTTTAAGTCATCAGTGTACTCTGAGGGATTTCTTTGTGGGTGTCAGTTTTGAAAAGTGACACGGTCACTGTTGAATTGTTTTGCTATGATGCCAAATAAACCTCTCAAACATATAAAACCATTCCACAAACGTACATAAATTACGATTATAAGTGTCAGATTGTGGATTAGAGTGCAGTGTTACATGTAAGACAAAAAGGTTCGGTTTCACTTTTTAAAATTTGTTTAAACAGTAAATGGTTTACATTTATATATGTCCAGCTAAATTTATTGACATGTATGCAAGCGGGTGTTAATCAATTAATTGGAAATAAATGCAGTTTAACAACTAGATTTCATCACAGTAGCGTTCCCATCATAAAAAGCAAGTTGAGAAGCCACAGTCTCCATCTGGAACGTTACAGACAGGATTGTATAGTGATGGAATCAGTGACAGAATCAGTGGAAGTGTCCAATGTAACAATGGATTTATCAAGTATGATTTTGTTTAACTGATTTATGAATTTATTTTCCTCTCAGCCTTAACTTTACTACAACTCATACTAATTTATTTAGCATTTGCTTTTTTCTGTCAGAGCATGTTAAATACTGTAAATAAACTATTAAAAGTCAACCGACATTTTAGAAAATTGTCACTTTTTTCTGGCTTTATAACAAGAGCTGCCACGAGTAGTGCATTAAAGGAATGCATATCGCCTGCAGCTTTCCATGCCAGACTTTGAAGCTAAAACCATCCCATGCTGAGATGAAGCAGAGTTTTAACTGTTTTGGTCATAACTTGTAAATGTTGTGCTTGACCTCGTGTGATGTTATGAGCTCTCATACGATAGAGCTCGGAGAATGTGTTTGAAATGACTCGCAGCTTCCACCACATAAACTTTAGCTCATAATCTGGAAAACTGACTGAGTTAAAACCATTTCTGTGTTGAATGACTCGCTGCAGAGGTCATCTTGATTTGATTCCAGATGTTAATGAGTTTTACATGTACAGCCAATAATTACTTTGTGAGTCCTATTTCACTGCAACAAATAAAATTTCAGGCTTGGATATAGAAAAGCTGAGTAAACAAACAAAAAAGTAAGAAAATAATTAAATAAATTTGCTCACTAAGTGTTGATTTGAAATCCAAAATTAAAAATAAAGAAAAATGCACTATTAAAACAAAACAAAAAAAGAAACTGGATACTTTTAAAGTATTTTCACACATTAAAGCGCACTGTGTTTGAATGAGGCGCAATTCACTCGAGCACAACTTTATTACAGCTTTTCCTAAAAGAAAAAAATTATAATATTGAAATGCTTGAAAACAGTACCTCCAGTTTATGGATCGTTATTATCCTTTTAATGATAAAATGTTTGATAAAATTCAAATAGCTCCAAAAACCTTTTTTATGATTTTGCAGAATGTACATGTGAACACCTCTAAGCACCTGCTAACATCTGACTTGGATGTATTCAGCTGTGTCAAATTACTTTAGCAGAAAAGTATGAGTGATGTGTGATTTGCTAGCTTTACTGTATGTTTAGCCTTTGGTCCAACAAAGTTCAGTCAGGTCATCTGGAGGGTTTCCTTTTTTTGTTGTTGAGACATTTTGTCCTTCATCCAAAGGACGTCATCAATCCAAGGAGCCATAAACAAACTGTGTCCCACAAGCAGCACACACCCATAGTGGACCAACCAGTTTGCTGGAGATAAGATGGTTTAATGGGGTCCACCCTCTTCCCCATCAACTCCTCTGAGGCAGCCACAGCCAAAGTGGTTCAAAACATCAAATTTCAAGCTCAATAATCCAAGTAAAAAAAAAAAAATCCAACAAAGTTCAGTCAAATCATCTGGACGGTTCGTTTTTTCTTTCATTTTTTGAAACATTTCGTCCTTCATCCAAAGGACTTCATCAAGACTTCAGCCCCAAACAAATTGTGGCTCCTCCAGTTGATGAAGTCCTTTGGATGAAGGACAACAAAATGTCTAAATAAATAAATAAATAAATAAATAAATAAATAAATAAATAATAGAAACCGTCCAGATGACTTGATTGAACTTTGTTGGATTTTTTTTACTTGTATTATTGAGCTTGAACATTGATGTTTAGGTGTTTGCAGTTTAAAAAATAAATCTACAAGCCAAAAAATAGATGGCGCCGACAAATTATGTTGACCCAAAGGCTCATAAACAGAGCAACAATTGATTTGCTCAACATTTAACAGTGTTTTATGTTTGGCCCTGTTCAAATTCTTAACCTAAATTCAATAAAATAAAATTCAAATTTTACTTTTCACTGTTATTAAACAGGTCTAGTTAAATGAAAGGTCATTGAGAATTTTATACTACACCCGATTACATATTGGGCAGTGAGAACAACGGAGGTCTTGGTTTCTTCTCAACAACAACAGGGTAATATGAGTAAGTGTCCTTTTAAATCAGCCTTTTGGACCATTGACGGCCCTAAAGGCTGATCGAAGTTCTGAAAAATCATCCAGCTGTCAGTTGCTACAACAAATTCATAGAAGGTTTGATAAAGTTGATCAACTCGTACATAGATGATACCTCATTGTATTCATTTAAAAAATATCCAGATTCCCTCTTGATTGTTTTATCTGCTGCAATATTTAGACAAGTTTTATGAATTATCATCCAAAAGTCTCCTTTCTGGTAGAAATCAGTGACGGTTTTTGGTGCTTTGTACCATAAAGTGAAAAATTAAAATTAGCCAAAGCTTTCTATTTTGCCTAATACTGTATTGCTCATTTTGAGAATTTTTTTTATCCCCATTGCTGTTAAACCTAAACATTATATAAAAAAGGATTACCAACTAATCTGCAGAAAGTCTGCATCGATCTCTTAAGCTTGCTGACCAAAATGACTCAATTCTTAAACTGCAGTTGTGGGTCGCACAAAATCAATCCAAGGGCCGCAAATGGCCCCCGGGCCCCACTTTGGACACCCGTGTGCTAGACAAAGCACATGGTACAGCCCAACTGATGGATACACGTCATCATGTAATGCAGTATGTGATGACGTGTATTTGTTCGTGATGATGTACGTATATACGCAAGTGATGTCATCCCTCATTCAAAACTGAACGGCTCTTTGAAGCAACCAGATCATCAAGATCCGGTTCCCTTTAAGATCCCTTTATCCCATCTCTAGTCTGTGCTATAAGTCAGGGTCTCTGCAGAAAACTACCAGACACTGAGCAGAGCTCTGATGAGATTTAAAACTTTTTATTAACAACATATAAACACAGAACACCGCTGCAGCTGGAAATGCCAGCTCTTGTTTTTTTTTTTTGCGACCTGTCAATCAGTCCGGTAGGCGTGTCAGCAAATGACCAATTGGCAACCTCAATTTGTCCCGAAGGTAAACGCCTCTTGCCTGTGGAGCTGCAACGGGTGGACGTTTGAGTATGCTGTCTGAATGCTCTGCGGATGGTGTGCACAGTTTCTGCGCGGCTGACAGGACGCGCAAGTATACCTCAGCCTTTAAAATACACCAAAATGCAGGAAATGGCCTCTACTTTATTAAAAATCCTAAGGGGGCGGACCCACAGACCCCACCACCACCAACATTGCCAGCCCGCCTGCTATTTGCGTTCCGGCTTCCATCGGTTTACAAATCAAGCCCTGATGCAGGCCTATGTGATTTTTTTAAAACTGTAGACAAATTACATATCCTACTTTGAAGGAATAAAGCGTAAAGTGAAAGTGAATATGTTTTAGTCCTTGTAATGTTTCTAGTGTTCACATAGTTTCAAAAGAAATTACAGGAAAACTGCTACAACTAGAGCTTTTAGTTGTTGTTATAACAACCGATAAAATTCAGTTTTGTGTTAGTTTTGGTCAAAACGTGCCTTTTGTGTCAGTTTTGGACAAAACTTGAAAGAGCTGCTGCAGAGGGACCAAAGAGCCGCATGTGGCTCCAGAGCCGCAGGTTGCAGACCCCCTGCTCTAGGCAGTGGCTCTCACTTCCAATTTTACTTTGTATGAAATCACTGGATAAGCTGTTAATCCAAGATCTTCACATGGAGGTGGAGCCACACCTCAATCAATATCAATTTGCATACAAAAGGAACTGGAGTATAAGTGATGCTGTGCTAAATTTAATGCACCTAATTTTAAAACACCTGGAGAGCATGTATGCAACATTAGCTTTTACTGATTTTGTGGGAGTTCTGGTTTTCTTCCAGCCACACTCACTTTCTCCCACAGCTGCAGCAGATACCAGTCAGCCACCACCACACACCTGAACCTGATTTGGAGGACTACTCTGCAGGAGCATAAAAGCCTCTGCCAGACACTCCTTCAGCACTGGGACATTATCTTGCCAGTTGTAAAGCTAATGGACAGCCTCACTCTCTCTGACATTTTGTTCTGTACAGACCTTTTGTGATTTATTTATTTATTTTTTGCAGGGACTCTTAAGTCCTGGACTCTTCTAGCCTTCCAAGGCTTCAAACCCTCCTGATTGTGTCCCAACTACCAATCAAAGCCTTTAGCCAATAAAGACCAGCCTTCAACCTCTACTCAAACATGATCCTCTTTCCAAATCAAAGGTCTCCTGGAACCTCACAACCCTCTCCTTGGCTTCCAACTACAAGAAAACACATTTTCAGTAAGGCCTCCTTACTTCTCTGAATCAAACATTATTCAAGACTTGTCCAAATACTCACCATTGACCCTTTCAGCCCATAAAGACCTGCACCTTTTAAATAAAGACATCCATTCTTGTAACTCTGCCTCTTTCTTAGTCTGCCGTTTGGGGTCAAACGTGAACTAAACGTTAGATTTTTAGCTCTGCTTTAATTTGTATCCAGCCACACATCTTTTTTTAAACCTGACTGAGTTTGGATGTAAACCTTTTTCACATTGAGTGGGACCACTCTTTCTTATCAAACATGCTATCATTTTTTACCTGCTTTCTCCTTTCTGGGTCACGGGGGTAAAATCATTGGTACAGCTTCACCTCGAACTTGCCAAGACCCGTTTGAGCAGACGGCCTTTAAACAGGCACGCTGCGTCTTGTCTGGTGCCTCATGTTCTGCATTCAGAGTGCTTTACTGAACTCAGGAAGAAGATACAGGGTTCCTTTATGTAAACACAATTGCCACAAGAACTCATTCATACTTTTATTGAAGCTCATCGTTGCGCAGATGACTCAGGACTAACAGAATTAATGTAGGTAACTGTGTGGCAGGATCTCTCTAAAGCAATTTATGGGAGTTTTATGTGTATTTTGTGCAACAGACCCTTTTAATCTGAAACCAATATCTCTTAAGGGAGACTTCACAAATTCACTTTGAACAAGGTTAAATATCATCTTGCACGTTGTTTGTTTGCCATCTCATTTTTATATATTGCGCTCAAAAGCAACAGTTTTAGATCAACTTCTGGTTTAAAGGAATTGTCACAGTTTATCCCAGTCCCGACCACCGGGCCAAACTTTTTGACCTAATAACTGATCAAAACAATACATGATGCGACAGCTTTAACGAGGCAACTGAGTTATCCAAACGACTCAGCACATTTTAGTGTGAAAATTAAATCTGTTTTCATGAATTTGTTTTCATGACCCATGTGAACATGCATGCATTCTCGCATCTGTTGGGGGGAACTAGCGCACTCTGAACCCTTACATCCTTGATCCAAATTGCATGTGTTTGTTCCATGGGAGCAAACACTGAATTGCCCAGAGAAAGCCAATACCTTCACGTGGAGAACACTCAAACTCCAGAGAAAAGCTGCAGCCCATTTCTCAACTTTTCAGCCTTAATGCGGTGAGGCGGCATCTTTAACTGCTGCTATGAACATCAAAACATGTTGTTTTTAGACAGCATGAGTGAATGACCTTGGGAATTGAGAAAAAGACCAGGTGGAAAATCACCTATGAGCGTGCAGGTGTGTTGCTGCTTCTGCAGGAAGTATTATATTTCATCCTCTGCATGTGGGCCTGCACTCAGAGTTTTTAAAGCAGGCTAATTGTGTGCACAATCAGCACGATTTTCCCTTGTGACAACTGTAGCAAGGGACCGGTTTTGGGGGTGGGCAGGTTTTGCAGAGAAGCCCTGGACTGATTCAAAGCAAAAGGCAAACAACCATAGGTGCTTTTCTTCAGGCCACTCCCTTCCTCGCCCATGCAGGCTTCTTCACTGTGACACAAGCTGCAGAGCGGCGCTGATATAGGTGCTTCTCTGTCCACAGTTTAGATGAACTTCTTACTCTGGGGAGGTTTTAAATGCATTATATGGATACTTCAGGATGAAAGTGACTTACGGGTAGGTGAACAATACATCTTATTAAATTTTATAATAAACGTAGAAGGGGTGAAGTGTAGGATGATCTGTTCGTCTATCAACCAAAACAGTGAGAACACAGACTTGTTAGGCACAAGTTTAATTTTTATTATTGCGCTTGTTGATACATGCCATTTGCAATAACTATTTTTCAATATCAAACCCATTTTACAACATCTAAAGAAACTAATTTATTCCTTTTGAATTACTTTAATGTTGCAATTGGTCTCATTTCCCCGAAATTAAACTTCCAGTTTTGCTTAACGGTAGTCTGTCAAATAAAAGCTACGTTAAAGCTGTGAATAAATAATTAAGGGTGTTACTTACTCAGCCAGCCTTTATTTGTTTTATTGTTTTTTTATTTTTAATTACTTCAACACATTTCTTCAAGCTGAATTATTGTGAAATCATTACTACAAGTTCAGCCTTATTTAAAATTCTTTATAACTAATCAGTGTTAAATTATCTTAATATCTGGTTAAAAAAACACTTATTCTCTCTATGGGATATTGGCAATATTTTTGATAATATTCAAGCAACGAGATGAATATATTTTGTAGTAAAATCAAAAATAAGTAAAACGCACAACTCATTATTATTTGTTTGCTTTCCCAAAGCTACAAGTTCCAGTCAGCCGATTTTCTATACTGTTAGCAAAATATTTCATGAACCAGCGAACAGGATTCCATGAAATTTTCACAAAGTAAACACTGGGTTGACATCTACCACCGATCGACTTTAGTTGTCAACTTGATTCAAGATGGATGCCACAGAAAAGAAAACTTAGCCAATACAAAAGTGGCTCTAAGACATTTATAGAAATTTAACGTTAATTTGGTGAGGTTGTAGCTGAGCATCACCCTCAACACATACTTCAAGTGCACCACATTGTGCCGCAGCTTATCAACCTTAGCCTTTTTTCTTTTTTTTTAATGCAACTGTGTGAGACATCACAATAATTGTGCATATTATTTTCAAGGTCTGACCTAGACTGCTACATATCTCAACACATAATCTTTGTCTAAATCTGAACCAAGTCAAAACCTGTTTGTGGCAAGATAACATCAGCTCGTTGTTGTATTTTTGGAAATCTTATGAGCTTCCTGTTACAGCCCTCAACTTCACACCGTCCTTTTGCTGTCTCCAGTCCTGCTCAGGTGAAAAGCTGTGATCACAAAAACAAAAACAAATGTCTTTTTCAAGTTTTTCAGATTTTGGTTTGGTAATGGGCATAAATCTAAAAACGCTTTAAAAAAAATCTGCTTCATTATTGAAGATTTCTGCTCGGAGGACTGAGCTTATGTTGTTTGCACAGTTTTGCATGATGTTTCATCGTTTTAAAAAAAAATCGTATCTTGAACCATTTTCATACTTTTTGAAGTATCTGGCTTTTTTGTCTTTATTTTTCTGCTCTGACACAAAACTTTCAGAAGAAGTCAAACTCATTACACATCCAAATGGCACAATCACTGTGATTTCTCAAATGACTCCTCTTCACCTGTTTGCAGATGAATCAGTGCCACTCTCCTCTGCATTAGCTGTTAGACTTTTGGTGATCTTCATTTCGTATTAAATCCTTTAAACTCCTCCTGAACCAACAAAGCTCACAGCATTACACAGATTCTGCCATGTTGTTGGGAGAACTTTTTTTTTTCTTTTAATTTTGTTGCCTGTAAACAAGCACACCACTCCCAAAGATCTCCACTTTAACTGCCTTGTTCATATATATATACACACACACAAGTTTTAAAAGTTTTATTAAAATCCATGAACTGGTTCATGAGTTATTTTGCTAACTCTGCAAAGAATCACACACACTTAAATAGACTAAAACATTATTGCAAAAGGCAAAATAACAATAGATGAAGAAAAAGACACTCAAGTGATTGCAAAGTCAAGTAATTTGGCACAATGATGTAGTGTATCCAACATTTCCTTATCAGGAAACCTTCTTAAAAGCAATATTTTCCAAAATAACCACACCAGGCCCAAAGTGCTTTACAGAGCAACAAAAAGACATAACAGGCGCATGACATTAGGTCATTAGGTATAAAAACAACCCTGTGAAAAGCAAAAAAAAAACAACACGAACTCTGTCAAAATAAAATAAAACTCCACATTTCACATGGTAAATGGACTGTATTTACTGTATATAGCACCTTTCAATCTTATCAAGATACTTAAAGCACGTTGCATTGCAATCAAGGTTCCTTTATTGTCATTCGCATCACATGTGGCAAATGTCGTGGAATGAAATTGTTTACACAGAGTCCCAGTTACATCCAACTAAAGTATAAATTGTGTTTTAAAAAAAAAATTCATATAGCACTCTTTATTATTGGTGTTTGTTGTTCTTTCGGCTACTCTCTTCTTCAGGGGTCGCCACAGCAAAGTTTCATGAAGACTTGGTGATTATTTTTACACCGGATGCCCTTCCTGACGCAACCACAGACCACCGAGCTACCACAGCCCTCTGTGTGGAGCAGAGACCTGCTATCTGGGGACCCCAGAGAAGCAGATGGCGGGGGTTGAGGGCCTTGCTCAAGGGCCCAGAGTGGGGTAAATTAGGGTGGAGACAAGTGTGGGTGCTTCACAAATCCCACCCACACTTTAATGTGACACTCTTCTGATCACAGACCTACCACTAGATCTGTACATAGAATAATCAGTGCTTTACTTGTTCAATCTTTATTTACTCAGGTTAATCCCACTGAGCCTCGGGGACTCATTTACAAGAGAGACCTGAAACCTTGTCACATTCATACACCAATGGGACACACATCGGAGGCAATGAGGGGTTCAGTTCAGCCCAGGGACACTCCGGCATGTGACTGCTGGTGGAATCAAACCACCAACTCTTGCAGTAGAGGACAGCTGCTCTAACCACTCAGCTGCACCCAGGCTGTTGGTGTCAAAGGGCGTAGGGACCAACTGGGTTTTTCATGAAGAAGTGGTTTAAATGCAGACAGGCAAGAGCTCTGTACGTCATCCCATGATTATGCTTCTGATTAGTTTTTAACTCACTCAGGCGCATCAGCTGACTTGAGAGAACAGATTGGAGTAAAACGATATTATTGCAGCTCAGTGAGGCAGGGCGGCAAATTATTTAGTACTTTAAAATAAACTGAAAAGTTTTTTTTTTTTTTTTATATTAATCTTAAATGGTAAATATAGTGCCTATAGTCAGTATGCTCAAAGCGCTTTACAACACAATGTATGCCCTCATTTCCTGCGGGATCAATGAAGTTCTATCTGATCTTATCTTATTTACCCATCCACACACAGAGACATTCATTCAGCACTGTGCTACAACGCTAATCTGAACACATCACTCTATAGAGACCAGTCAGTGTGTTTTTTTATTTTTTTTAAAGATCACATTCATAACATACACCGATGGGACACACATTGAAGTCAATGAGGGGTTCAGTGTGTCTTGCTCAGGGACACTTCAGCATGTGACTGCAGGTGGAATTGGACCCCTAACTCTCCCACTGGAGGACGACTGCTCTAACCACTCAGCCACAGCTGCCCCAAAATAAATGTACAGGCAGTCAGTGGAGCGAAGCTAAAATGGGAGAAATGCTCGTGTTTTCTTGAACCAGCTGAAAGAGATGTGACTCTGACGATGAGCAATAGAGGAAGCACTGAACTCTATAACGTGCTTTTGTGTCATCCAGCTAGGCAGCGATGAAACATGTCTTACCTTCTCAAAACATTTCCTAGAAGTGTGACGTGTTAAAGTAGGCCAAGGAATGCACACAGGAGTTTGTGTTTTACAGCATAAAGTTAGGCTCTGAAACAAACTTGAATAAAGCTTTGACTGCTTTCATGAAAGAGTAAGACATTTTGACGTGATTAATTTTTTTTCTTTTGAAGTCCCGTGAACAGAGCAAAAGATGAATTGCTTAACATTTAACAGCCTTTTCTATTCATCAGTGTTTAAATTCAGTTAAATAAAATTGCCCTGCAGTGATATTTTTTTCTTTCAATTTATTTAACTATTGTTAATTTAATTTATTTTGCTATTTATTTATTTAAAAATAAAATTTAATCCCCTGGGCAAAATGTTTAGGTCATTAAGTATTTTTTACTACATTCGTTCACACATTAGACAATGAGAACAACGAAGGCCTTGACCTTCTAAGTTAACTGTTGATTTTTTTATTTTATTTAATGACTACTTTACTAGAACTTTGCACTTATCATACTGTTTGCTGAATTGTATATATAAAAAAAAAATCAGAAAGCCAATGACTCATCCTTGCCTGTTAACATTTTATTTAAATAGGCTTGTCCTTCTTGACCTTTGCACATTAAAGCGCTGTTTGGTGCAGACTGAACCTTATACTTCAGATTTTCTCAGATCATTTAAATGCATTTTGTGCACCATGTTTCTTCTTGGTGCTACATCACTGACAATGTTTTAACTGTGAAATTTTGTGATTAGAGACAGCTGCTACGCAGGTGGTTCCAAGGTTTTTAGTGGTTGTTGTGCGGGCTTCAGAGCAACAATGCTTCTGGAACTTAATTAAATGGACAAAAACATACCAATAATTGTATTTTAAATATATTTATTGTTACAAACAAGATGTGTACATTTTAATTAAAAATACATTTTGTCCTCTTTTCTTTGAGGTTCTTTAATCTTCATCTGCCATCAGTGTTTGACAAGAAAGTGGATGCCTGACCAACAACGATGGGGTATACACCTGTCCACAGATTTTTGTTTTGGCATGTTTTTCATGACCTATTGGTGTTTGTAATTTAAACACAGATCTATTGACCTTCCGGCAGGTACGCTCAGAGGATAAAAAGCATTTTGAAATGTATGCTTTTCTTCCCGACCGTGCTCTGCATTGTTTACGTCATAGTTACATGTGTGCGGTGAGTGCTGACTTGAATCTGCATGTAAATTTTGAAAATAGGTCATGAGCTCAGTTGTTCATTTAATCAAATGCATTACAACAGTTTGTTAAATGAAACTGTGTTTATGTGGACATTAATAATCAGATTTTTTGCTATCATTCAGTATCCTATGTTTATATTAGTAATGTCATGTAAATAACATACATTATCAACAATCAAAATACATTTGAAACACCAAAATGCATGATGTTCATTTGTCTTTTTCCCCATACATCTATATCAGCCTCTTAATAGGATTCCTCCCGATGGACACGTGTAATTTGGAAAGTTCAACAAAGCTGATCCTTGATAACAGAGCAGATGTCAGCCTGGATCTTAGGTAAGATTCCTCAGCATGGAATAACTAACTCTTTGTTGTGACTCCAAACTAGCAAGATTGTTTCATGCTCCAAGCACTTTGACTCCCCACAACTTCTCTTTTTCTTCTTTCAGCCTTATTTCTTGTGCTTCTCATGCTCCTTCTTCCAGCTGTTGCACTCACTTGGGATTGCTACATCTACAGTATCACCACCACCTTCTTCTGTAGCTTGTCGACCACTACAATGTCCGGTTGGTTAGCCATCATCGGTTTGTCAGTCCGGATCTGGAAGTCCCACTGTGTCTTAGCCCTGCCACTCTCTGTCACCCTTAACAGGGTCTCCCACATTGACTGTAGAACATCCAGCCCTTTTACAGCACATAATTTACAGACAGAATATTCCTGAACACTGTTCCAAACCCCTTGTTTATTGTGCACTTGTAGGCTTTGCCTGCCTGCATCTTACTCCAGGCAGACAAAGATTACTCAGCATTATTTGCAGGGACGTCTCAGGGTCTTCGTGCAGCTGCATCTTGAGTCTTTTCTGGTGTGGTAGACCCAGTCCTCTGTTACTCCTGTGCTGCCTTGAAAAATGCTTCTGTCTTGTCCTTCAGTTCAGCCCATAGCCATTAGTAGGATTTTTTTTTAAATATTAGACACTTCATCCTGATGACTGGGAGGTCATATGTGTTGGTGGCTTGGATTTTGTTCTGACCATTCAGAACCTGTCACACTTTGCAGGTTCTTGGTTGTGGCTCACTTTCTTGTGGCTTCTACAGCTGACTGTTGTATGCACTACTCTCCAGTGAAAGCTGGACCTAGGCTTTCTTTTCAATTTGGCAGGCACTGTTTCATGCACATTTTATAACACCTATAAAATAATATACGAAAGGGATTAGAATCAAACTGTAAAAGCTAAGAAAGAGGATAAATCATCTTTTGATGTATTTTAGCAGAAACAAAGTGATAGCACCCATTTCATTTTGGATTAAAGTTAGTTAGTGCAAGCCATAGTTCTGTAAATAAATAGATAATCAGTGTTTATAACAAAACTACATTTTCTTTCAAAACCTGTTGTTTTTTCTGTTCTGCAAATAAATTCTATCTTAACAATGTCCCGGGGTGACTTGATATCTCTGGGACATTTAAGATGGATCATCACACCTTGGAAATGTGAATTGTAGTCCATTGAATAATCAGTAATGTGAAATGTTTTAAAGAAGAAATTCACATTTTGTTTTGTTTGAACAAAAATGAACACCGAGCATTCACATTGCTGTCAGCACTAAGTCAAGACTCTGTGGTGGTTTGTGTTGTATTGTGTTGTATCTGCCTGACTGCAGGGATTGAAATTCAGCCTTCATGATTACCTGAGGCCGGGGTCCAGCAACGGCCTTCTGCGAGTCACCAGCGAGTGAGACCAGCAGAGCTCCATCCAGCTTGCTCTGAATTTTGTTGTTGGTCACCAAGCACAAAAA
>JARVGQ010001639.1:19988838-19999504 GCA_031762355.1 Hypsolebias martinsi | reverse complement strand
TTTGTGTCCCTGTGATGGACTGGAGACCTGTTCAGGGTGTCCCCCGCCTCTTGTACAGTGATAGCTGGGCACCAGTGACCCCCGCGACCCAAAAAGGAAGAAGCAGCTAAAGATAATGGATGGATGATTTGTTGTGACGGCCATCTTAAAATATGTTGACTCCCAAATTAATATGTTGTAATTATTCAACTGGTTTATGAAATATTTTGCTAACAGGCACATAAACACACACACAAGTTTGTCATTCTATTTTTAGAGGGACTTTGCATTGACTTCCATTCATTTTTCATTAATTTCTATAGCCTAACCCTTTACACTGGGGGGAGTGGTGGCACAGTGGTTAGAGATGGTGGACCTGTGATCGGAAGATCGCCGGTGCAACCCCAGGTATCAACAACATCAAAATGTGGGTGGAAAAGATGAAATACCCACCCCTACCTCCACCCTCATTCGCCCCACTCTGGGCCTCTGAGCAAGCCCCTTAACCCACACCATCTGCTCCCTAACAGGTCTCTCTTGAAAATGCGTTTGCGTGGCTCAATGAGACTACCTGTATAAATAAAGTGTAAATAAATAAAACCTAACCATTACCAGTGCATTACGCTTCTAACCCTAACCCACCAACGGCACTTCTTCTTCTGGAGCCTGGGCTTTGGGCCCCATAAGGAGCAGTTGGTCCTCACAATGTAGTATAATTTGGAAAAATGGGCCTTACAAAGAAACATAAACAAAGACACACACACACACACCAGAGCTCACCTTATGTGATGATAATTATTGTTTGGACTGGATACAATCGTACCAGTGATCGTTCTTGGCCCATGGGCCTTGAGTTTGACACTTGAGGCCTACGTAATCACTCACTTGTAGGAGAAGTGACGTGTTATTATAACTAAACTTGTAATGAAACACTGGCATTTTGACATTTTCCATCATCTTGTGTGAAATGTCATGTGCAACATTTTCATACAACACTACAAATTAAAGGAACTTGATTTTGCATTTTTCCTCTCATAATTTCCTGTTAAAACTCTTATTACAATCCTGACTCTATAGGATTTTTGTTTTGACTGGATTATACCTTCATTATGTGTTGCAAACAACTTCTTCTTGTTTTTTTTTTAATTATTTGGTTTTTATCCAGACATGTTTCATGGTTCTTCTCAGCACACCAGCTTCCACTTATAATAACTTATTTTGTATTTACATCTTCAGTTTTGTATTTGGTTTTACTAAATCCTGCCCAACCTCTCAGTTCTGTTCCCACCACAGTTTTGATTTCAACTTAACACCAATTCAGATTTTTCATTTATTTCTGCTGCACTACAGTATGTTTTTTTTATTTTATATTTTTTGCCTGTTTTGCGATGTCTTGAATTTAAGATATTTTCCTGCTTTTTATGTGACATGCTCTATTTGTGTCCTGTTTTTGACTGAAACCTGAACACAACTGCATTAATAATCTGAGGCTCAGTACTAAAATAACTTTAAATTTGATGATGGAAATGATTCTTTGATTCCATGTGGACACCAGGAAATAATCGAACCTGGACAAGATTGAAAACAAGCATATCTAAATCCGTTCATTGCAAATTCCCACTGTTCAGAGCACAAAATATTTTGCAAATAGTGACACTTTATAAAAAAAAAAAGTGATTTACATACAGAAAAAGAGGAATTAAAATTTCCAAAAGCAAAATATCAGAATGACTGTAACAGAGCTACTCCAACATGCAGCCACCACGAGCGGCGCTGTTCTAAACCGTGCAAACGTGAATTATAAAACGTGCAAACGTGAATTATAAAACGTGCAAACGTGAATTATAAAACGTGCAGAAGAGGTCTGACTGGTTCCAAATAGAAGTGCACTGCAGTAATCAAGCCTGGATGTTATGGCAGCATGTATTACTGTCACTCCCAGATGAGTGACTACTTGTTTCTACTGCTAAAGACAGATAATGACGAACACCCGGGGAATGACAATGAGGAAGAGGTGAGGGTGGCAGGAGCTGGAGCTGACTACATGGAGGAAACACACTGAACAGATGATGCAAGAAAACAGATCTAAAACACAAGGATCTCAAAATCTCATGAACACAGAACACTAATAAAACAGATTCTCACAATTTGAGTGAAAAGGAGCTGGTAAGTTGGTTTACATGGATTGTTTAATGAACCAGTTCAGTTCTAGGGACACGTGACAGAAGAGGACAACTCAAGAATCTGAATGATCCAAAGCACATTCCTGGATCCAGTTGTGTATTTCGGCAGAAAAGAAATTGAAAACTACAACCTGGCAAATTTTATTTGGCTTTAGTCCAGTAAAAGCAGAAAAGGGAGAGATGACTAACAGAACTTAACAAAAAAAGAGTAGCCAATCTATTCTGTAATAAAAACACACACAGGTCTTTAATTTTTAAACTTAACTGTGTGTTTTCAGTTGCTCATGAAACAAATGATTAAACTCTTAGTATAATTGTTACATTTTAAATTGATGGCTTGAATTGATGTTGCATAATGAGGGAGCAGATATGATAAGATACTTTCTTCTTCTGCTTCCTTTCATTTTATTTTTTCTTATATACAGTATATATATATTTCTTGTAATTGTATTTGTGTTTTATTGAAACGAAATGAATAAATAAATAAACAAACAAACAAACATTATGAAGTGGTTATATAATTTAACAAAGCTTACATGTGACCGTGTGGAAGTGACTTCACTGATCAGGACACAAATAGCTTCACACTTCTTTCTTTGAACTTCACTGCTGGGAATGTGCTCGCCTTGTTCAAATTCCCCACAAAATACTGGAGATTATCTGAAACAACACTCTTTGTTTCTTAAGTAGAGCATACTTTGCGGTGTTCTAAATGGCGAGAAAATTGTTCTCTTTTTACACCAATTTAGAGGTAATTATGTTAATCTGTTGACGCCATTTTATTCATGTAGCACACAAAAACAACAGAAGTTGAGCAAAGTGCTTTACAATTCAGTCAGAAATGTAAAACAACAACAAAAAAACACAAGACATTGTATGTCATTAAGGAAACACAAGTAAAGTGAAATAAAATGCAGAAGCAGCATAAAGCCATCCGCTCTGATTAGATCTCAAGTGCTGCTTGAATCAAACTCTAAGGACAAAAGATGCGTCTTGAGCAACGTTGTGAAAGTGTCAACAGTCTCAGCGGCCCATATGTGAAGAGGTAAACTATCCCACAGTTTTGGTTTCAGCAACTGAAATAGCCTGTTCAGTCTTAAATGCTGCTTGTTGGTATTTCAGAACTAAATGGTGAAAATATACTATACTATTACTGTGGCTTCATTTGAGGATGATGATCAGAATCAAGGTACAGATATCATTACTGCTGCAGCTGGGCATCCATCTTCTTGCATTTGTTTCTTTATTAGTATTTTTATTATTCAGCTTTAACACCATAGTCATTATCGTTGCTCGGATCTGATAACAAATTAGCAACATACTTTAATTAAAAGATGTTGATGAAATGACATGGGTCAGCTCTGAGATTGCACTGCTAATGCACAGAGTGTTAAATTATGTATTGTTAATCGAAAATTACACAGAGGCAAATGTTTATTAAATCTGCAACAGTACTGACACTCCCAACCATTTGGAATTCAAGGTTCTTTGCATCACATGTGGTACATGAGGTTGAACAAAATTGTGTACTCAAGGTCTGAGTTATACCCCAAAATAGCAAAAATATAAACTATAAAATGTAACATTATATAAGGATTTAAGATAGACGCTAAAAACAATACGCTAAACGATCTAATATATACAATAAACACTGATAATGTAATATAATATGGTATATTAAACAGCAGCCTGAACATGAGTCTGTAGTGAGCAGATGAGTATGAATACAGCAGCTTAAAGGCAAGAGATCAGCATGGATAATCAGCAGCACATATAGTCACATATCAGCAACTAAAGTGGCATTACAGTGATTTTTAGTTTATCTTTTTTTAATGGAGAACTTATTGAGAATTAAATGTAAACTCTGCAGGGAATATGAAAGTTTCCCACCTCATATGCCGCAATTCTTGTTTCCCCCATTTTTTTTGTAAAACATCCACAAAACGTTCAACGGCTGTAAAACCAAAACAACTCTGGGTTACCTTTTTGATTGTTTTTGCAATCCCAAGTAAGATTAAATATTAAAATAAATACATAAACCGCTTTAACATGTGCCCATACTTCTTTCATTATGTCTAAAATAACAATCCAAAAAGTCAGAACGACGCGTCAGTTTTCCAGAAAGCATGTTTCATTTTTGCAGTCTGATACGTGTCTACAGGAAATTGAACACGTTTTTAAAAGTATTGCATCACAGATTCTTCAACACTGATAATCTCAGATGATAAAAACGAAGTTCCGTTTCAGTTTAACCTTTATAATGTCTGACAGAACATGCGGGTCAGAGTGCTCAGAGGGAAGACGTTCTGCTCGAGAAATGGAAGGATGGTGGTTGGGGAAATGAAGGTCAACTTCCTTCTGGTTGATTTAGAGACAGTGATCCATGGCAGCTACAGGTAACTAAACGTGCTGTTTTTTTTTTCAACTCTTCTTCTTAAACAAAGTGAGGAATGTGAGCTAACAAACTTTTGCTGAACTCTGCAGCCTCACCTGGACAGACGCCCACCTCCACCAGCAGCTCATTACGGTTCTGAGAGGACCAGTCGTTGACTCCTTTGACATGGAGTTCAGAATCCTTTATGCTGCTTCCGTCCCGGCCCCTGACATGTGCAGAGTCTCAAACAGCGGCCAGCTTTACGTGCCTTACCATCAGCCCCAAGTCTTTTCAGATTTCAGGTTTTCAAAGCACTTCCTGGTGGAGCCTGAGATGACGAACCCTCCATCACCACCGGAAGATGTCCTCCTGGACTGGAAAGAAATGGGTGTTGTTCTTAAAGACATCAGCAATCCTAATAGTCCTTTAGATTTAAATGAGGAAATGGGGACTGAGAAAATGACAGAGCAGAACAACAACAGGGACAGAGTGATTATGGAAAGATTTACCTACAACGGGCACCTATTTGAAGATGAAAGAAGGTAATATATCTGCGTGAGTTCAACTAAACAAGTTGAACTTTTAAAGGTGCATTAAACATTTCAATTTATACTCATAATTTAAAGAAGCAAACAAAAACAAAAGTTCAGATAAATTGGGGTTTTGTGTAAGGTTGTGACCAGTTAATATTTTACCTGTTCTAGATGGAAATGGAGTTTATAGTTGACCAGAGTGATTGATCAACTAACAACTGATTAGAATGGAGCACAAAACCAAAGTAGAGGGCTGCTGCCAATCTCAAGACTTCATGACAATTCAAGCGAACAATTAAAAAAAAAATTAGCCACTTCTTTAAGACTGTCATTTGCATTACACAGTTATTCCTGCAGAATTATTATAATAGTCCTGCCCTAAGTTCCTGAGCTGCACTAAAAGCATAACAGCAAACTGAGGCTGCAGCTATACTTGAAAATAACCTCAAACTTTTTTTAATAAGGTTTATAAATAGCATCTCATGAAGTAGTATTAAATGTTTGAGATTAGTGTTGTTTCAAAAAGGGACTATGATAATCCACTTTGGTTTATCTCTCCATCAGATTAGCCATTAGTTTAAACTTTATTCCCTCAATGAGGGCATCCAAAGAGCCATCTAACAGGTAAGATATTAACTATTCACATCTAATCCACAGAGCCCTACTTCAAAAGTTTTGAACTGCTGTGCAAAAGTGCATGAATTGTCCCAACCAACAGAACCAGTACACTTAATTTTGTGTTGTAGCACAAATGTTGTTTGGTTGAGATAACAGTTACAAACTATGCAAACCATTTAATGCAGAAGTTTACGGTAGTTTAAAATCAGCTAATAGAACATCTTGAATTTTTTTCAGTTAGTGTATTTTCTTTATTATTTTTTTTTTAATGAAATCCAAATAAAAAGATGTCCCAGTTTGTCTAGCTGTAACTGGATCAGTGCGTAAAACAATCCAATCCATCGCTTTAATTCACAACAACAAAAATTCTTTACATTGAATGCAGTTCTCGGGAAGTTTGAATTATGATACATTTCACAGCAATTTTTTAAAATTTTATAGGATTAATGAGAACACTGCTGCAGTTACAACCAGACTGGAAGACAATTCAACAACTTTTAGGTAAGTATTTTTATAGGTGATGTGCTCATTATGCAAATTCAAGATACATTATATTTTTTAATGAAAACTGTAATACTAATTTGTGTTATTTTATCAGCCATACAGAGTCGTTATCATCAAACACATCATCGGCAGAAAGAATAATGAGGTAGAGTAAAATATATAATCCTAATTCTAAAGAAGGCAGGACATTATGTAAAATGTAAATACAGTATAAACAAAAAGTTAATTATTTCTAGGTCTCATAAACCAATGTTTTATTCAAAATAGAGCATAGCAAAAATATCAAATGTTCATTTTTAATAAAAGGTCATTTGGATTTTTATTGCAGCAACACATAAAAAAAAGACAGGACCAAGCTGACCACCTTGGAACAGCCAGGTTTCTTTTAACAACAGTCTGTAAAGATGTGAGAACTGAGGAGAGCAGCTGCTGGAGTGTTTGGAGGGGAACGTTGTCCCACTCTTATCTGATGTAGGATTTTAGCTGATCAACAGCTCTGAGTCGTCTTTGCTGGATTTGTTTAAAATTATATAATGTTCTGCATTGATGGTCCCTTTCCAGATGTGCAAGCTGTCCATGTCATAGACACTAAGGCACCCCTATACTGTCAGAGAGGCAGGCTTTTGAACGCTTTAGTACACAGAGGATGCAGAGGTCATGGTTTCCAAAAACACATTTAAAGTTTTGATTCGTCTGACCACAGAACAGTTTTACCATTTTGTTCCTTTGAAATGAGATTTGGCCCAAAGAAAACGACAGTGTTTCTGGATGGTGTTCACATCTGGCTTTTATTTGCATGATAGAACATTACACAGTACTTGAAGGTGGCAAGGTGAACTGTGTTTACAGACACTGGCTGGTGGACAAGTGTTCCTGAGCGAATGTAGTGAAGTCCGTAATCGATGAAGATTACAGACGTCTGTGACGTTCATTCTTGTCTTTGTGAACAAAGATTTCTTGAATCTCTTAAATGTTTTTTTAAATAATATATGATAATAATATATGAACTCTAGATGATGGGATAGTCAAAGTCTTCCTGATTTTTATTGCATAACTTAACTTAAAAATTGTTCTGTCTCTGCTCATCTGAGAGATTCAGCCTCTCTCAGTGGGAGGACCACCCAGTCCCCCCACTGATCTATTGTCAGTTAACCTAATAAGTTGTAAAATCATTATCAAGGTAAAACAAGGCCCCTTATTGTCATTTGCATCACATGTGATACATGTGGTGGAACAAATTTGTGTACACAGGGTCCCAGTTACATCCAACAAAAGTAGAAATTGTAAAAGAAAAACAGTAATATGATCTAAGATATGAACTAAGAAACACATTAAACTAAGAATACACTAAGCACTAATAGTACAAAAACAACAATATGTCAAACAACAGCAGCACGAACATGAGTCTGTGTGAGCAGATGAGTACAAATGAATACAGCAGTATGAAATAAATCAGCAGCATGAGATCAGCAGCATGGACAGTCAGCAGCACATGCAATATCATCAATCGAGTGGCATTACAGTGATTTATCTTTTTTCATAGAAAAACAGATTTAACAGATTTATCCAACTGTTACCGTATTTTTTGGACTATAAGGCGCAATATCAATGAACCGGTCTGTTTTCATACATAAGGCACACTGGATTATAATGTGTATCAAGCAAAACTAAAACATTTTGACTGATTTTTGAGCGCCGTGTACTATATAAAATCAGTTCAAGGTAAGTAAGCACAACAAGAATTCATACATAAGATACACCGGATTGTAAGGCTCACTGTTGACTTCTGAGAAAATAAAAGGATTTTAAGTGCCCCATGTACAGGTAGTCTTGAAAATACGGTAATTTGAATTCTTCCTTATACAGCCGTTTGTTGCTCCTGGTTTTTTTGTTTTGTTTTGTTTTGTTTTGTTTTGTTTTGTTTTGTTTTGTTTTTACTTGACTTGAGCATCAGCATCCCGTGACCAGGAAAGGAAGAAGCGGGTCAAGATGATGGATGGATGGATGGATGGATGGATGGATGGATGGATGGATGGATGGATGGATGGATGGATGGATGTTGGAGCTCAGATGGAGCAGGTTTTAGTGAGACCGCCTCAGGTCTCATGCGGGGCAGGACCTGTCAGATGGTGTCATGACCTTTTGGACCCCCCCCACACACACACACAGATTTATTCATTTAAAAGGAGATTTAATTTTTAAATAATTGTTGGAATACAAAAATATACAAAGACAAGGAGGATTTCTTTAGTTTAAAGAATAAAAAAACCTTCAGACTTGTTCCAGTATGTTTCGGAGCTGCCACCAGTCAGTGACTGGTCCAGACACATCAATCTTTATATTCCCATTAAGCCCTAATGGTCCAGATAAAGGATCCAGCAGCTCACGTCACTGAAGTGACCAACTCTGGTTTCATGTGGACTCAGACTGGATGAAAAAGTGGAAAACTCTCCTCTTTCTCTCTGTGTCTGTGCGTGTGCATGTGTGTGCGCGTGTGTGTGATGCTGTAGTTTTTTCTGTCACTAATATAACATGTGTTGTCATATAAAAGTCAAACCTTCTGAGTTTCTAAAATCAAGTTTCTGCTATTTTCTCTCTTTGCTCCTTTTATTTGCATCTTACTTTTTTACAAGTCGAGACGTAACAATCCCAGGTTTGATTCTTTTCTTCATATAACCTGTCAATTCTTCATGCATAAATAAATAAATAAATAAATAAATAAATAAATTAATTAATTAATTAATTAATAAATATTATAAAGTTGGCAGGATGACTCATTGGCTGGCTTTACTTTATGCTCTTTTATTTTAAAATATTTCCCAGTAAATAAATAATTTCTCATAGTCCAACTGAGAATCTTCATATTTTAATGTTAGGATAGAAATGCATAATAATAATAATGATACTACTATTAATAATAATAATGTAATAATAATATAATGATAACAACAATACTAATCATACTACTACTAATAATAATATAATAATAATACAATGATAATAATAACAGTACTACTACTAATAATAATGTAATGATAATATAATGATAACAATAACAATAATACTAATCATACTAATATTAATAATAATATAATAAAAATAATACAATGATATTAATAACAATACTACTAATACTACTAATAATAATAATGTAATGATAATATAATGATAACAATAATACTAATCATACTAGTACTAATAATAATATGATAATAATACAGTTATAATAATAACAATACTGCTACTGCTACTAATAAAATAATCTAATGATCATATAATAATAATTATAATGATAATAATAACATTAATAATACAATGTTATTTAAATAAGTGTGAAGTATGTTGAAATACATTTTCTTGTTTTATTTAGTTTTTTTGTTTTGTTTTGTTTTTTTAGCTTATTTTGATCTGGGGAAGTTAAATAAACACAAATCTTTTTATCATGTATTTTCAGTTGTCACACTGACAGCACTTTCAGTCTGAATATGCTGAGCTAAAACGAACAAAGTGGTTTTCATTCAAGACCTTTTGAAAATATCCAATTTTCAGGGAGAAGTGAATTTTAGTTTCTAACTGACGACTTCAGCAACACTCACATCTGGAATCAGAGCAACTTCAGGCTTCCTTTGGTTTTTCTTTTCTAATCTGGACGAACTTAACCCCCACACACACAGAAACAAAAGGTTGTCAAAAACATTGTTGAGCTCTTGTGTGTGTTTGTTGTGTGTTACAGGTGCTGTTAGCAGGAGAGGGTTGTGTTTAGCTGCTGGGTCGCTGAAGGAGTCACAGCTGCTTCTACGTAACATCTGTCGAACTCCTCCAGCTCACAACGAAGAGGAGGTGAAAGTTTGGAGCTCTTCAGTGGCACTCCGTCCTCCTCCGTGTCCTCCTCTGTGCACAGAGCGGAGGAGAGCTCACGACTTGGGCCTCTGATGACACCGATACTAAAAAGAAAAGACGATGAAGCAAACAAATAAATAAATAAATAAATAAAAACTGCCCACTTTACTTTTCTTATTAGTATAGACTATTTTGTTGTGGCTTTACTCATAAAATTATGTGCAAATTTGTTACATCTGGAAAAAAAAGTAATTGTATGGTCTAAAAATGGAATGAAATAGCTGGTTGCTGGCATTAAGAGAGCCAAGGCTACATATGCACAGAGGATTGAGGGTCAGTTCACCTCACAAGACCCACGGAGCATGTGGAGGGGCATTAAATGCATAACAGATTATAAAACCAGGAGCGAACAATGCCTCAAAGACTCATCTCTGCCAGATGCCCTCAACAAGTTCCATGCACACTTTGAAGACCCAAACAGACCACCCAGCACCAGACTCACCTCACTACAGAATGAAGAGCATCTCAGTGTGACTGCAGCAGAAGTAAGGAGTACTTTCAGGAGGATCCGCACAAAGCAACCGGCCCAGACAACATCCCCGGCAAAGTGTTGAAAGAATGTGCCGATCAAAAAA
>JARVGQ010001639.1:19903337-19914341 GCA_031762355.1 Hypsolebias martinsi | reverse complement strand
AGCTATAGTTTGCACGTTAATGTGAGCACTAACATAAACTAGGATTTATTCAAAGCATGCAACAAAAATACAGAAACAAGGCGCCAGAAGTGAAAAATAAATGAATCTACAGCAGCATGGTCCTATTGGCAGAGTGGTTCTGATGACAGTGAGGTTATCTTTGCAACATGGTCCAGTTAGCAGCATGATACTGTTAGCGGCGTGGTTCAGTTTGCGACCTGGTCTTGTTGGTAGCATTAGCAGGTCTTGTTAGCAGGTCCCTTCAGCAGCATGTTGATATTGAGGACCGCAGCAGCTGCCTCCCAGACTGCCCTTCAGAACTGGGTCTAGCAGAAAGAGCATCTAAGGTTCCCCCGCAGAACCAAGCGTGTCCACAGAGTTTGGTCCGATCAGGCAGACGGAGGATCGCATTAGCAGGTTAGCAGGTCTAATTAGCTGGTCCTGTCAGCAGCCCGATGGTAACGACTGCCCTCCCAGACAGCTCTCCAGAACCAGGTCCGGCATACGGAGAACATCCAGATTTCCCCGTGAAGCCGAACAGGTCCGTAGAGTTTGGTCCATGCAGACAGATGGAGGATCATGGAGACAGCTGCCATGACAGGCCTGAGCCCGAGGCTGGAAGGACTGAACCACCATGGCAAGGCAGCGACACAGGAAACTCCACAAGTGTGTCGTGGTCATACCTGTACTGTGGATGTTCATTGTAGGTGCAAAAAAAAAAAGGTTAAAACAGAAACGGGAACAAAAAAAAAAAAGATTGAGTTCACCGGAAGCCTGTGAAGCTGCGACTCGGCTGAGCGCCGCCATTTTGGAACCAAACTGCATGATATTGTTAGTACTGCATGATATTATAAAGACTTGTGATGTGTGATATTGTTTAATGTTGCGATAACAAACCCACCTTTTTCTCACTTTCTTCTGTTATCATGTAAAGCAGATGTGAACACCAAAACCAGTGAGAGTCTGTTAGCTTGACCAGCTCTAACTGATTTGCCTTGGGCGATCAAAGTAACATTCTGTTCCTCTGTATATTAGAGTATTAGCATGCAGAACATGAATGCATGGTACTTGAAATAATCTATAATGATTCAAGATTTATAGCAATCCATTGTGTTATTGATATTGCACTTACTGATATTGTGGTGACAATAAATTTTTAATGTATTGCTCAGCCTTAGTTAAAACCTGATCTACTGAATTTACGACAATATGAACCCTGGAGAAAAGTGCAAATCCTTTACAGCTGAACTGGAACCAGTGAATGTGGGAATGTTGTGAGAAAATTAAACTTTTACTCCACTTTCTACAATTGCATTTAAAGGTGCTGTTTTGGCCTTTGGTAAATCATTGTTCATATTCAGTTTACATAATAATGCAGTTAAATGAGAAAACCATGTGAGTTTTAACCCATAATCTTCATAAATTCATCCTTATTCAAAAAGTTATTGTTTTTCTGTGATGATGTTTTTCATCTTTGAGTTTTTGTTTTTCAGGTCTGATGGGGATACCGTCAGATTCCTCCCAGCAGACTCACACCTCCTGCTCCTATCAGCACTCCCCCAGTGGCACCATTAACACTCAGAACAACCTGTCAAACAACCAACCCAACAACCACACCAACAACCACTCTACCAACAGTGGGCAGGTGCCGCTGTCCCACCCTGCCCAAGCCCACCCTGGCCACGGCTCACCCCACGCACAGCACCTCTCGCAGCACGGTGGCACCCACAACCAACATGGCCAACACAGTCAGCACCCTCAGCACGCTCAGCATCCGCAGCACGCTGTGCACTCTCAGCACCCCCAGCACGGCCAGCACCCGCAGCACGGCCAGCACCCGCAGCAACACACGGCGCACCCCTCCCAACATTCGCAGCACAGCCAGCACCCAGCTCAACACGGGCAGCAGCACCAGAGCCTCTCCCACCAGCCCCATCCCACCCAGCAGCAGATGGCCTGCAACACAGGTAAGACCTTCTGCCCGTCTTCACCAGCGCCGTCTTTTGTCTTCTCTTCATCAAATAATCACACACACACACGTGAAGCAGAACATAGAAAACATGTTTGCAGCTGAAACAGGATTCACTCCTCGTTGTTTAGTCATAAATCACAGAGATAATATTTGTAGGTGCTAAACAATAAATCATCATCTGATTTATTATCTGTTCCGTGGAGAACAAAGCAGAGCTGGAGCCGCTGGCTTTAACAGCCTTTACAGAGTTGTCTGGCTCCTCCTAGTGGCCACTTCTGAGTACTGAACTGTTTAGCAACCTTATTGTTATCTCTTATTTTTTTGGCACTCATAAAAACCTCATTAAAAACAAGACTGATCTCTATAATCTCGTACCTGGACTGTTACAAATCACCTGTTTGTTTGTGTTGCAGGTTTACTCTCCGACTGGTACCCAAATTTAGATGCACTGAAAGAAAGCTGTCGCATTGCCAGCAGCTATAACTGGGCAGATGTTGACCTTTCGCCTTTTCAAGGTGCGACAAGACAAATGGATATTAGTTGATAAAAATTCTACAAAATAATTTTCTTGTTTTAGTTTATCTGTAAATGGGTTTTTAGGACTTCAGCTTCCTCTGTCAGATTTAACTACTTTAACTCGACCAGTAATGAGGCCCAGACATTTAAAACTAGGAGCTCTGCCCCAGAGTTTTGATTGAGTGCTGATGTGTCGGCACTATGGAGCTGATTACAACTTTAATTAAACTGAGCTCTTCAATTAAATAACACCGCCTTCAAGTTTAATTACTGAAACACTGAGCTCAGCAGGTCAGTTTATCAAATTAAGAGTCTAGGAATGCAAGGTAGGATGTTTTTAAACATCAGCCACTGAATGTTACTGACATAGTTTATGTACCGCAGCCATATATTTTTATATATAAATTTGTTTCCTAGTTTCTGTTTTTATGCGTTAATAGTATACAGGTGTATTTTGTTATAGTTCTTTGTTTCATCAACATTTCTGTGTTAAATTGTGTATTTTCTTTCATCTACAAGGGTTGAGAGAGAGCATGAGACAGGCTGAGCTGAACAATTGGTGCCTTGAACCTACCCAGATTGCAGACCTCTGCTCATCCATCAACCAGTTCTTTGCCCGGACTGGAGTAATTCAGCAACAAGGGGCAGTGCAGAGTCCTGTTTGCCACGGGCCCATGCACAGCAACAAACCCAGCCAGCACCTCAACACAGGTCCTTAACGCCATGGTTTCATTCAAATGTTATTATAAGTATTTAGGAGTGCAGTCATGTGGGTATTCTTTTTAATTGTTAAATAAAAAATAATTGTTTAGTCAAATCTATTTTTCAGAGAAAAACATTACCGTATTTTCCGCCGTACACATCGCACCGCCCTATAAGACGCGTCAGTCTACATATGTCTCATAAAGTGGAAAAATCCATAAATTATTCCTCTTTGCTGTACATCTCTTATGCGTCACCGCTGACGACCTGGAAATGTGGGCCGGTGTTGTGCCAAAAATCAATTGGCTGCCAAATGGTGGCCATGGGAGCGCGCATGGGAGGACTTTAACAAGAATTTAACTACCGTAGATTAACACTTAAAAACAATTATTTGTTTGATCGAAATTATAGTAAAGGTGTGTCTCAGTCTAACTTTTCCTTAATAAATGCAGTTTGACGGTCAAAACAGCTGCATTTCAAAAGTATTTGCAGCCTCGGTGCTCCGGGAGCGCGCAGAGAGATGAAATCAGGAAAGAGGAACGCTGTGCATTTCTTCTAAATTTAACAAGATAAGCACCTAGAACAATTTGGTTGTTCGACTTTATAGCAAAGGTGTGTTTCAGTTGAACTTTTACTTAATAAATGCACTTTAATGGTCAAATCAGCTGCATTTCACCAGAGCAGTGCAGCGAAATGAAGCTGATTTGACGGTTGCTCCAGGCGAGATGGATGAATGTGGCCTTTGGCAAGCCGAATGTGTCATTAATAGCCACTTTTTTTTTTTTTACCTATTACATGACACAACGGCACGCCGTACTACTCTACTGCCATCTAGTGGCTGAAAATGGTAGTGTTCAATATTTTCTGTCATAATGAATAAAAACGGTCATATTTCAGCCGAAAATTGGATTAATTATGGGGAAAAAAATCCATAAATATATCACTTCAACGTATAAGTCGCAGAGCATGCAAATTACGCAAAAAGAAAATGACATATAGGCTGAAAAATACGGTAGTTATTAGTTTTGTGGCAGCCGTAAATATGTTATGAGAGGCAAAAGTTTTGTTCTCTATTATTCACGTTTTTTTTTCTGCATGTTTGAGACATTTGTTGCTTAAACTGAGGTCTTGAATGAAGTTTTGTTCTTCTCATTAGGAAATCTCTACATGGACTCAAGACAGAGCATGCCCATGATGGGTCCTCCAGGATACCCCCACATGCCCCCCATGAGCAGCACAGGACCCACTATGACAGGTAGCAGCTAACAAGGCAGGATTAAAGTGGTCACATGGACCAATAGCAGCAACTTACCTTCTATCTTTTTCTGCACAAACCCTTTCTCTTCAGGACACCATGCGCAGATGAACCAGCAGCACATGATAACTTCCAGAAACTTCCAGATGCATCGCATGCCAGCTGACGACATCCAGGATGACTTTGACTGGGACTCCATTGTTTAGCCACCAAGACCCCCTTGTTGCAACTCAATCCGAGCGATGAGAGGAGGCGTCAATCCAGAGGAAGCTGGACTGAGCTGACAGGCCGTAGGTGGAGGAGGACGCTGTGTGAAGCAGAACATTGGACAAGTTTTGGGAACATACAGACTCCAGAGTCCTGATGATTTTACAAGAGCAAATCATAACCAGAAAATGTTACTTGGAAGACA
Organism: Hypsolebias martinsi; assembly: GCA_031762355.1. Classification (NCBI taxonomy): domain Eukaryota; kingdom Metazoa; phylum Chordata; class Actinopteri; order Cyprinodontiformes; family Rivulidae; genus Hypsolebias; species Hypsolebias martinsi. The sequence continues at coordinate 19,909,484 of JARVGQ010001639.1, read as the reverse complement.
ATCATATGTAGTCGGACATGTTCATGTGATCAATAACAAACTTGTCTCGAGGCAAGCAGAACTCAAGTCATGTCCAAACCACATGGTCCTCAGCTCTTCAGCCAGCCCTCTCCTCATCCTGAGCGATCAGCCTTCCAAAGTCCAACCCCGCCCCCCCAACCCCTCTGCTCCGTAACCGTTATGTGATTTGAGCAACGTGTTCAGCTTGTAATTCTTCTCGTGTTGACATTGGCCTCAGCTGCCTCTAAGATGATGTTGTCTCCCTCTTTTTATTTTTCTGTTTGTTTCAACTTTTTGATTTTAGGCATCGCAGGCCGTCTCTGTGAGTAACGCGATGGTGCTCGTTGGTCACGTTTGGGAGAACGCGAGCTCCGCTGTAGAAGAGTCGGCGGTTGAGTCAGGTTTACAAAAGCTGAGGTTTTGAACAGGGTGCGTCGATTTAGATTAGCGCAAGGGGAGGATCGTGTTCTCGCCCCCCGCGGTGGTTCTGGGAGCGCAGCAGCTCTCGTCTTTAGTTCTCGTTCTCAAGCACTTCAAGATAAATGAAGATGATGGCGATCAGGTGAAAGCAGGCAGGTGAAGGTAACGTTTTGTCTTTATGTGTGCATCATGTTCGTTTTTATTTGCTTATCTTTACACAAACTGTTAAAACCAAGGCTTGGGTTTGTTTACAGGTTTTAAATGGTTAAAAAAAAAAAGATGGTTAAAAGTTTAATAAAAAATGCTAAAAGGCAAATCTGTAGTCTAAAAATCAGAAGAGTACTGTCACTTTTAAGGGACTTTCTTAAAGAGTATCTAAAATTTCAAACATGGACGTTGATTTATTTAAACTGTCCCATGATTTGTTGGGGTTACATATAATTTAGCTTTCATAAAATTACAACCAGAACAGCGACTCACATGATGCATACACGATGCATGTTTAGTGAGCGTGCCCACTGTGATCGCTGCAGTCCTCTCGACGAGCACAAAAGCAGACGGACTCAGTTGAAACGTGCAGAACTGAGACGTTCAGTTGAATAAAAAGTTTCTCAAGCACAGAGCAGGGAGGTCAGTGGTTCTGTTCACTGGGCCTTTATGAGCTGTGAACAAGTGACTCCAACAATCAGACCAAAAGAGACACTAGGTTTAAATTAAACGCCCTTTGCACATTTTTACATGTTGTTTACTTAACAACCTTAAGACACCGATCTGCTTCTGGATGTGCAGAAGTGACCAGACACTGACTCAGTCGTGTGTTGTGCTGTCTGACGTCGTTTTTCCTCTTTGGATTAAGGTTTGTGGTGCTCTGCACATACTGTGTCTTAAAGGCACGAACAGTATTTTGGGATAGAATACTTGCTTTTACATTTTGAAGAAAAAATGTCTACCAGTGATGTTATCTGCATGATGAATGGGAAGCAGCAGCGTGCTGTCTGTTAGCATAATTTAGCATAAAGACTGGAAACATGCTGCCTGTTTGTGTGCAGAGCTTCCTGCCACATTCCGTGTTCATAAACCCGTAAAACGTTCAGTTATGAGTTGATTTTCTCAGTTTATGGGACAAAATAACTGAAGCACATATGTAAAACAAATAAGGATGGCAGATGGTTTAAACGGAGGGATTCATCCAGCTAATTTCACCATCAAAGGCTGAGATTTCTCACTGGAAATTCTCAATTCGTTTAATTTTATCCCAAAAATTTAATCCCAAAAGACAAAAGATGTTGGGATTTCTTTTTAAACTCTCGAGAGAAGTTCAATAAAACTTGTGGTTTTACTAAACTGCATCATATTTGGGGATTCAAAAAACTTCATTTGAGCACAAACTTATCCTTTAATACTAAAGCAGGTTTTTGTTTTTTTGTTTTTTTTTTGTCCTGCAGTTTCCAGTCTATGTGTTGGCATGAAAAAAAATTGATGTAAAATTAAGTTCTCACTTAAATGTCCACAAGAAACCAGTTTGTTTCAAATAGTTTTGTTTTTAATTTTTAGAATTGAGTGACAATCATGTTTTTTTTTTTTGTTTGTTTGTTTGTTTTTTTTTCCATCAATCTCTCACAAAGTTTTGCCATTGTGGAGAAAAAAGGCACTTTTGAGCCTTGGACGGTTGTTTCGTTGATTGTTGCAGAACCACATTTCTGGTCATGTGGGAGGTTTTTCAGAGCACCACTCAGCCCAGTTCAGTCTGTGAATCTGTCCAGAGCTTCACTGGGCAGATAAACTCAAATGATGATGATGCCATGGATTTTATTTTTTTTCCTACTAACATCTTTTCAGCTTCTGCTGATCACCTCAGCTTCTCTCTCGCCTTGCTTTGTTTATTTATGTGGCATCATCTGTGTGTGTCTGTGTTTTAAATCTGCCTCACCCATCGATGCCAGTAAGGACGTTTCGGTTTTAAAGAAACTGCCAGGATTTCACCACATCATCGTTCAAGCTGAAGTGGTGTGCGTTGATCTGGACTGTACGGAGCCGTCATGGAGCCCTTGAACGGCGTGAAGCCTTTCAGCTCTTCCAGGTGAAGACTGAAAACTTTTATAAGAGCACATCGACCCACGGGAGACGGAGGAGAACTGAGAGAACCCGTTTGGCTAAAAGGGAAACGTTGAAGAACTGACTGGATCCCAGTTTGTGCGTTTTTTGTTTGTTGTTGACAGTTTAAGTTCTCTTAATTTTTTTGTTTGTTTCTTTTCAGAAGACAGTTTTAAGTTTTGAAATACAGCTGGACATGTATAATAATAATCTGCCAGAGAGATTATTATTATTTTATTATTATTGTTATTTGGGAAGAAAAAAAAAGATGAAAACGTTACAACATGGGAGAGAACTGCCAACATCGACTTCTGATCTATTTTATTCAGTGCTGGTGTGTTGTTGTGCTTGTACAGATGTGTCTTTTCAATCATCCCTTTTTTCCTCTGGGGGGAGGGGGGGTTGTGATATCCAGGCAGAAGGTGGGTTTTATTAATGAAAAAAGAGAAACGGGGTAAAGAATAGAGTATTTTGTTATTGTCCGATCAGAGGGTGACAGTATGTATATATCTATATTGTATATATGTGATGAAAATGCGTTGGCTTTTTGTGTGACACTACCTTTTACCTGTACTATGGTTCTACAGTGTTTCAGTGTTGAAAATATGTATTTAGTTTTTTTTTTTTTGTCTTGTCATTTCTTGTACTTTCCCCCTCCCGTTTTTTTGTGTTTGTTTTATTGCACGATTTATTACTTTTGTTGTCCAATGATGTGACACAGCTACTCTTTGTATTTGTTTAGTGCTGTAAAATATCTCAAGTGTTATTACAACTGTCTAAAACCGACGCCCACCCCCACCCCTCCTTTTCCCCAATATGCATGAATGGCACTTAAAAATAAAATATAACTTCACTGTGGAATATTGTGATAATTGAGAGCTTTTGTTTTCTTTCATTAACTGATATTAAGCACACATTATTGTGGTGAAAACTGCTTTTAAGTAGCTTTTGTTCCGTTGTAATGTTTGACAAATCCTCACCGTAGAAATGAACACAACTTGTTTTTTTGTTTGTTTTTTTTACAAAACAGTTCAAGAGGAGTTGAAAATATTCAAATTAGGATTTTATTGTTTTATGAATTGAGACAATAGAACAGGGCTATTCAACTGGCGGCCCAGGGGCCAAATCAGGCCCACCGATTAACTCCGTTCAGCCCAGCAAAGGGTTCATTTTTAAATAAAACTTGATTTTTAAACCGTAAATCAAACTTGCTTAATGACAGTAACTGCTGGATATCGGGCCCCTGCGCTCATGTGGCCCCCTCAGCAATTTAGTTGAATAGCCCTGCAATAGAATACATCTTGATTTAGTTCTCTTTAGTGAGTTTAGCTTAGCTAACCTAAAAGTTGGCTTACGAGTTTATAACTTTTTCATTCATTCAACCTTTATTTATTCAGGTTAGTCTCACTGAGCCTCGAGGACACATTTACACAGACCTGTTACATAAAAGCTTTAACCTGCTTACAATGATTCATAGCATTTATTCATTCACAAAGCTGCAGGAGATGAAGGTCACCTTTACAGAAGTTGTCTGAGAACAAATCATTTTCATATTAATTATTTTATCATGTAAATATATTCAACTCATTGTGACGATCAACAGAAGAGAAGCGATGAATGAAATGGGTTCAAATGGTCAAAAACAACAAATTAAATGTATTTTTTTTGTTTGTCGAAATGTTTCTTGTTTAAACTTGACAGTTCATGGACAAGAAGAGAAAAAAAGTGCAGAAGAATAAATTGGTTTAAATGATACTGACAGGAGCCCCAAAATCTTTATAAAGAAAATGGAATCACTGGTTTCAGCACTGACAATTAAGAAAATGTTTTTATCTTGTAAAATCACAGAAATTTGGATGATCCGTCATCTTCGACGTAAACCTCAATAAAGAACTGAAACCAAAGTTGTAAATTTTATGTTGGATGTTTGCCATTGGATGAATCCAGCTCACATCACAGGAAAGTAAACGGACACGTCTGGAAACTAAACATCAGGACATGCAACTCAAGGAACTGCATTTAGTTTTTAAAGAAATGTTGAAATGACCTCACTTTATTCAGTTTTCCTTTTCACATTTTAAATTTAGTATTTTTGAGAGCAATAAGAAGCAAACCACTGCACTCCGCTTGTGTTCACATTGATGCTTCTTAAAAACAAGCTTGTATTCTGTTTGTTAGCGCCGAATCACAACAAATCGTTTCAGGGCATTGAACAGAAGCATTCATATATTTAAAAAGTCGACAGATTGCTTCAAGTTTTCACTTCATCGCAGTCTCCCATCCTAAGTGAGCGCAGAGGCAACAGTGGAAAGGAAAAACTCATGAGGAAGAAACCTCCAGCAGAACCAGGCTCAGGACAAGTGGCCATCTGCTTCGACTGGCTGGGTTTGAGAGGAACAGGAAGGAGGAACGGATACACAATGACAGGTCCAAGATGGAGAGACCATCGGATTTCCTCTAGGAGGAAAGACAGAAATCACATGTTAAAAAGATTAATTACAAATACAAACTTGATTTGATGAAATGACGTCAATTTGTTCTCCAGTAGTCTAAAATTATAGCAGCTAAGATAAGGAATAGATCAGGAACCCAAGCCGACTAACTACAGTATAGGATTTATCCAAAAGGAAAGTTTTAAGCTTAAAACTGGACAGACAAATTATTCTATGTCATCAAAATCCCTTCCATACTAGTAACTCCTGATCCAACTCAAAACATCCCATCTTTGTTTTCTTCTTTAGGTCTCTTAGACTTTTTAAAGAGTTTTAAGAGTTTTTTTAAAGTCTTTGTGGGAGTGTATGTATTAGTGAGTTAGTATTATTTATTTAAAATTTTTAGTAGGCTATGTTAGCTGAATGTGTGAGGATGTGAAGGATATTAATATAAATTTGGGGGTTGCACGGTTATTTTGGAACTTGCAGAGAGGAAAAAGTTTTGTACTTAAATTGTTCGTATTTTAATGTGTAGTTTTTATTATATGAATTTGAAGGTTGTAAGGTTGATTACATTAATATGTAAGCAGGTATTCATATGTATTTTTACTGTATTTTGAGTGATAAATTGTATTTATTGCCCAACCAGGGACTGGAGTTGTGAATTAGATAGCTTTATACTCTGTGCAACGCATCAGTCACAGACTTGTTCTGTTCTATATTTGTGTGCTTTGTCCCTGTCAAATAAACTAATAATAATAATAGTAATAGTAATAATAATAATAATAATAATAATAAAGAATTATTACAACTATCTCATTTTACATATTTACAAAGTATTATGGCATGAAAAACACAAGATTTAAAGAAATATACGATTCAGTTCTTTGTTGTGATTTATTTTAGTTTTTAGTTTAAGTTTATTTGTTATTTATCATTTTGAATCTTTTTATTTAACAAAACAAATCCCATTGAGAACCCATATCTCATATCTCAGTCCAATTCAGTTTATCTATGTAGCACCAAGTCACAACAGAAGTCATCTCAGGGCACTGAACAGAAACATTCATGTATAAAAATTATACGTTAACACTTTATCTGAGGAGCAGACTGCTTTGAGTTTCACTCCATCACAGAACTCTCATCTTGAGCAAGCATGAAGGCGACAGTGGAAAGAAAAAACTCCCTCATGAGGAAGAAA
>JARVGQ010001639.1:19878100-19893185 GCA_031762355.1 Hypsolebias martinsi | reverse complement strand
TTTTTTAATGTCCAGAGGACCAGACTTAGCTTTTTTAGATTTTTCTACCTGGATTATTGAGCATGCATCAGGGTAATTATAAAATGCTTTAAAATGAGAAATAAATTATGGCGTCTTGTGTGTCAGGTCTATTAGAGTAGTTTAACATTAGTTTTGTGTCAGTGGGTCAGAAAATGTAAAATATATTATGTTTTGTTTCTGAAGAGTGTTTGGTACGGTAATTTGTTGACGGTCCCTAAGCGAACCATTACATTTCGGAGGAGGGTCAGACTGTGCACAGCTGACTGAAATCAGAATGCCTGCTTCGGACTGAACGAGAGGAACACACCGCTGAAGCTGCAGAGCTCGAATGTCCAACGTAAAACTAACTTCAACGTGGTAGAGAAATGAGGCTCCAGCATAACACGAACAGTTCAGAAACAGTTTGAAATGTGAAAAAAAGAAGCTATTTATTAACTGATTGTCGTGTTTTAGACTGCTTATTGCTAGCGAATCTATTCTGATCCAAAGTGCAGCCTTGACTGAACGACGGCTTTACAGCAGACAGTTGCTCCCCTCTCTTCCAAGTACTGCGTACTGATGCAGAATCTTTTAGTGGTATGCAGTACTGAACCATACCGGCTTACTTTCACCCCTGGTTGCAACGTTACGTTCTGTCGTCTGTATTGTTCTGTTGGTACAGAACCATGTGCGAATGAAAGGGGGTGGGTGTGACAGCGGTAACAAAAACATGTATTTAGTAATGAGTCACATTATCACTTGGATTTGAACCAATGCGTTTTGCATCCAATAAAAACAAAGATGTTAACAAATAAACTGGACAATATTCTGGCAATTTAGTGACATTTCCAAAGTTGTGGTCTTGACTGGTCTTGAAATAAAATCCCAAGTCCTAAATGTCCGAGACCGAGACAAGACCGAGACCAAATGCGGTCGATTCTGAGACAAGACCAATACCATCAAAAACTGGTATTGGTCTTGAGACCGGTCTCAAGACCAAGACCTGTCTCAAGTACTACAATGCTGGTGTGTGTGTGTGTTTAAGGCCAGTTGGCTTTGGTGGCCATCTTGAATAGACTGGGCTCCAACAGTTCATTAGTTGTAGATGTACTTTACTTAGTGCAAGTTTCATCAAAGTTGTCCAGTAGTACAAGAGCTATTTTTCTAACAGGTGGGCAAATATTACACCCACAATACATTATCACTCATTTTTCATGGCGGTGGACCACTCTAAATTATTATTTTTTTAGATCTTTGAGTGTGAAGTTAAACTTCAGGTTCACTGTTGTTTAAGTGCGTTGTGTGTGGTAGTAATAATTCAAATGAATCAATTGTTGCTTTGAAACAAATGTATTTCTTTTCCAAATGTCATCTTCTGGTGATGGTGATGCATGCAAGATATTTGTTTCTATATTTAATTTCTAAAAATGTATTTATTTATTTTTTATTATTAGGTGTCTGGGCCACTAAAGTCATCCCAAAAGGAAAGCGTTTTGGTCCGTTTGTTGGAGAGAAGAAGAAAAGGTCTCAGGTGGCCAGTAATGTTTACATGTGGGAGGTATGCTGCTCAGGCCCTTAAAATACATCCATCTTTGCAGTAGTTGCCTTCTGATGGCAAACTAAAGACTCTGGAGTTAAATGAACTGCAGTCAGGAGACAAACTTTATGTAATGTCTGAGGATTAAATCATCATGCTTCATTGGTTTTAACTAAGCACATTAGTTGAGTTACTGTCTCAAAATGCCCAGTTAGCATCAGAAGATTTAGAATTTTTTGTCAGTTTTATTAAAATATGTGTCCAGTAAAATGCCAGATGCCATATTTTTAGTTTTAGGGTTACACAGAAATGTTAAAAAAACAAAAAGTCTGCTGGCTGTAAAGTCTCAGCCTACACCTCTGTTTTGTGAAAACATCAGTGATAAAAGTTACTCAAAAATTTACCACAAACACTTGACACACAACTTTAGGTTTTTTTTTAATTCATTGGAGACCCCATTCAAGTTTTTGTTAAAATGGCCGAACTGTTTGGTTGTTTTGTGTGCTGCAGGTGTATTTCCCGGCGCGGGGGTGGATGTGCATTGATGCCACAGACCCCATGAAGGGGAACTGGCTCAGATATGTGAACTGGGCTCAATCCAGTGGCGAGCAGAATCTTTTCCCGCTGGAGATCAACAGAGCTATTTTCTACAAAGTTCTAAGGGTGAGTTAGATGCATGTTCCTGTGTCAGGGTGCTGGGCATGTTGAATACATACATGAATGTAGAATCTTCCTTGAAGGAATGTATAACACCCACCACCTTCTATGTCAGACTAAGATCATCTCGTGTTGAGAAATGATGGCGTTATAGCGTTATACAAGCTCATACAGTAACGTGAGATGTCAGAATTATTCTTTTTTTAGATGTCACAATCAGAGTATGTATTATAAACAACAATTACCAAATCAAATATTTGCTCGGTATCTGTCAAACTGACTGTCTGGTCATTTTAATGTGACTGACTCAACTATAGAGAAACATTTTAATATTTACTTTTCAAATGTTTCACTAAAATGTGTCCTGCGGCTCATGATATATTTTACTAACAGACAAGCAGGGTTGACTCCAAAAGTTAGTGAAGTTTTAGGCAAATATTTTGTGCAGTGAGTAGCACTTGACTATGTGTTGTGAGGGACTCTCAGCCATATTTGAGCCTATCATCTTTTAAAACCAATGAGTTGTAGCCACTGTTGTGCTTTCTAAATTCATTTGGCGGTGGCAGCCATCTTAAATGGAGTTGACTTCAAAAGTTTGAGTTCTAAGAGTTTCATTAAACTCTATCCATTGATTCATGAGATATTTTGGTAGCAGATGAACATAAAAGCATGCAAATCCAACACACACCTGTAAAACAGAAGCGAGTGATAAGTTGTCTGGCGAATGTTATGGAGATTAGGCTTTTTAATCAATACTTCAGATTAAAGTACAAAGTAAATATGTGTTTACCCTTAAATAAACAAGCAGTGTATATTTCATGTACCGGTAGATTGTTGCTTTACAACGTGTGATTCACATGGCAACGATCTTTATAGCAGAACCATTTCAACCATAATAGTTGTCAAGGTATGAGTTTTGTGTGTGATTGTTTTTGATTAGGGCAACACGGTGGCACAACTGATAGAGCTGCCGCCTCTCAGTGATCAGGTCGTCAGTTCAAATCCCAATTGCGGGCCTTTCTGGGTGGAGTTTGCATGTTCTCTCCGTGCACGTGGGAGATTTTCTCCAGGTACTCCCGTTTCCTCCCACAGACCAAAAACATGCATGTTAGGCTGATTGATAACTCTAAATCGTCCCTAGGTGAGAGTGAGGGAGTGAATGGTTGTTTGTCTCATTTGTCCCTGTGATGGACTGGAGACCTGTCCAGGGTGTCCCCCGCTGGATATGATAAGACAGAACTTTATTGATCCCACAGGAAATTGTTGTGCCAGAGTTGCCACGTGGATATAAACACCAGTGACCCCGCACAACCTGAAAAAGAAGAAGCACATATAAGATAATGGATGGACAACAACCATAATGGATGGATATTTTTCATTAGCATTTTTGTGCTTTTCACATTTTCTGTATTCAGTTTGGGGATTAATGTAACTTTTCATTCAATCTTTATTTATACAGGTTAGGTTAGTAATACAGACTCATCAAAGTTTATGTACAAACCGTGTTAGAAAACAGCAAAAACTCTGTGTCTTTGTTTACAACTAAATTGGGCGATCAGTAAATCACAATATCTCGGCACATCTAATTTGCAAATACTGTAGTCTTTATGCCAACTTTTGCTTTAACCCTCTCCACCACTTGATTCCTCCTCCAAAATGACTCCACTCCTGTCGACGCTCCTTCTTAGAGATTTTAGTCGCTATTTCTTTTTAGGAGAGGGAAACATTCATAATCTGGCTTTACACCTGGTGTCTCTGATTCCACTGTTCTGCCTTTGACTCTGTTTGCGTCCGGGAATTATTTTACTGACTCAACATCTGTCGTACTTAGAGATTGTCCATAATGTACATGTTACTGTGCAGATGTAAACAAAGGACTTCTCATTGCTGTGAACAAAAAACTGCTGATTTTGCTCATTTATTATAAATTCTGCAGTAGACTTCAAGTAGAGAAAGAGTCATATTTAGTGGTTACTATTTAATCGTAGATGATACATGTATACAACTAATTAAATCAAAAACTTAGAAAATTAGCATATTTTGACAGATACAGTAAAAGGTTGAAAAGAATGGCTAGAAACATTTTTAGGTAGCCAAAGTCAAGAGAAAGCTTTTAGCCTAGAAAAATATTAATTATGATCAATTTAAAATATTACAAACTGCTTGTGAGCAAAGTATAAAGAGTGGATAAAAATTATTCGCACAGTTCATATAAGTTTTACATAAACATTTCCCCGTTTGTGTTTTACCCTTTTTTTGGAGTGGCATCTGTTGTTTCGTGTATTTTTGTTTTTAAGAAGTTATTACATGTAGTTATTATAATTCTCAGTCCTGTGTTAATAACACACCAGATGCACTGGAGCTCAAATACCCCCCGTCGCCTCTCAACAAGACGGGCTGTGATTGGCTGGTCGAGCTCATCTCTCACTGTTTCAGCCAATCAGAGCGGGAGAAGAGCTGCTGGTATGGTACACTGTGGAAGACAACCCTGAGATAACAGCTGCACTGGAGGAAGAAAGAGCCAGCAGCCTGAGCAGGAGAAACTCACACAGGGCGAAGCGAGGTGAGGCCTCTTAACCTCGAGCTGTCCTGCCGTTTTGGGCTCCGGGTTACCTTCCCTGACATCTTCTGAGTCATTCAGCCCGAACTTGGTCGTAACAGACGAGCTGTAGCCGGTTATAACTGAGAGGAGGCTAGTCGGAGCTAACGGCTGAGCGATGTATCTGCGGGGCTTTTCTTTACTTCAATACTTCACTGCGGTGTCAGTGACGCCATATTTAGCCCCGCATAAACAACGCATTGCCTCAGACTGTATTGTTCACCCGCTAAACGAGTGTTTGAGCTGATTTTTCCTCATCTGGGTCCTACGTTGTTGAGGATGTGACCTTCCTTGAGTTCATCCATCGGGGAGTCTACTTGATGGTGGCCTAGCAGCTTAGCTAACTAAACCAGCTGCCTTATAAGTCCTGCTCGTGTTTATGGACGTGTGTTTTACTGCAGCCTAAACTATAGTTTGCTAATTGTTTGTCCAAAGTCGGACAATATGTGGTTTTGGTCTAGGTTAACCAGGTGATAGAGTTTTGAGAGTTAAACTAATGTTAGCACGAGGCTAATCGGCTCCACGCACGGACATCTCGGTGAGGAGGAGCCGATGCTAAACTTACTGGGTGGATGAAGTCATTTTGATCAAATAAACAAAAACTTTAGTAAAATATAACAGCACAATGAGATTTTTTTTTTCGCTTGTGGAAGGCTTAACTTTAAGTTAAAAGACACGACATAAAAGTATAATTTATTAAACATAACACTTTAGCCCAAAACAAAAACTTGATCTTGAACTTTGAATTACATTAAGAGGATTAGCATCAGCTGTGTTTCTTTTTTTAATTGCCTGATTTGTGTTTACATATACTGTACATCCACCAGCGTGAACTTTGAACATGTTTTCTCCCTGATGTACCATGAAGAAAAAAAAACATTCATTGCAATCTGATCAGGCCTTTTCCAAACTGTTTGTTTCTTTTAGCTCAACCAACGTAACAATAAACCATATTATTCACAAGCATTTACTGTGTAGGTCATATGTTATTTGTTAGATCGTCTTTGTCATTACAAAGGCAATGTCTTCTTCTTTTGCGAACCTTATAAATGCAACACAACTAAATTAGGTTGATGTAGTAAATTATTATTAAAGGATAAAGCAAGCTTTAAAAAGAGCTTAAACAATGCAATGACAGGTGGGGTTTTTGCTGCGTAATGACAATTGGCACATACGTTACGGGAAAAACAAATCCTTCCTTGCAACATACAAAAAGTAATAGTTAAAGGTGTAGAAAATTAAAGTAGTAACCCTTGAGCTACATTATAAGTGTTTTTGTTGCAATTGTCATGAAAGGACCTTGATAAGTTTCCATGAAGCACTAGAGGTTGTGTCCTTCTATGTAATCACTACATTGTGATTTTGTGAGTTTTTGCGACCATTTATTGGACTGCAAAATGAATTAAGGCTGCCGTGTTCATTGGAATAAAAATGGCAGTTAACTGCTGTGCAAATCTAAACAAAAGTCAGGATAAATTCAAATAAATACTTTAAATGTCACTATTGTAAAAGCCCAATGCATGAGTAATATCCATGCTGCTTAGACAAAGTGAAGCAGGAAGTATTGGTTAGTTAGTGTCTTTGACAAACAGGTTTTGACTTTAAGTTTAACACATTTAATTATTGTGCTTTCATGTTTACTACGTTTAAAACTAAATTGTCCCCCAAGTGGTAGTCTGACATTTTGTTGTAAAAGTTAATTTTTAAAATCATTTGAAGATTATTGAAAAAGGGTTTGCTCTGGATAACAAGTGTTAGATGTCTCGAAACAAATGGTTGCTGGTGTTAACTTTGCACTTAGGTGTCGTTAAACCTCAGTAAAGAGGCACAGCACCAGTCAAATTTCAGCCATATTAAAAGGAAGTGAAAAAACTAATTGACATACTGCAGTTCTATTTCTTTGAAGTGCTGATACAAATTTGTTAGAAAAAATAAGAAATGCTGTAGGTTGTTTGCTACAGTGAGTCTTGGGCATACATTTTTAAACTGTGTTTTTCAATCAGATCAGGAACTTGTTTGGTGCAAATTCAGCTGATTTGGTGCAACAACTTGTATTTGAATATGTAATATGATTAATATAAATCAGTAGACTGCACGGCAATGAGAAGAAATCGTAACACAAGTGACAAACTTGTATTTGAGGCTTACTGTTTCGTAAAATGAGTGTCTTATGCCCAAAAAACATTTTTGATTACTAAAATTAATTTTCTGTGAATAACAAAGATTTATTTGACCATAAGTATATTTGAACCAGTGTCCTCGTGTTTATCAATATACTGTATTTAAGATTTTTGCTACACATTCTTCATCAGTATTTTTGATGTTGTTTCTGGCAGCCAAATATTTGCAAGAAATGCATCAGGAATCAGGTTTAAAACAAACTATTTTGTATGCACACTTTATTTTTTTGTAAACTTGTGTTGTAATATGTGTGTGTGTATGTGTATACTTGCAGTCAGAAGGAAGCTGCTGGAGAAAGCCAGACAGGCTGGTTTGGGTGGATTCAATAAAACAAGTGGAACCAAACCTACTGTTGGGGGGATGTGGCAAGTGGGAGAAGGTACGTTTCCTTTATTTAACTGCATAGTCTTAAAATCTTTTGGGGAAAAAAAAAAGGACTTAAATCGGTTAAACCAAAATTGTTTTCATTTGAAAATATAATTCTTTAACAGGTGTGGAGGACGATTCAGACATCTCGCAGGAAGTCAAGGAATCTTGTCTCGTGGAAAGCACAGCCTGTAAAGGTGGGCAGGGTGTGTCAGCATCAGTGATGAACAGGGGAAACTGGGCAGAGGTGGAAGATGAGGAAGAAGAGGAGGAGGATGAAGAGGATTGTGATGATTCAAATGGTCACCAAACTTATCAGCGGTCAGCTGTGGTTGACCAGCTGTCTGGCCCAACATTAACCAGTGATTCAAAAAGCCATAATAGTTCACGTGCAAAGTTGAAAATGTCCTCTTTTGCCCAACAAGAGCAGGAGGTCGATCCTGATGGCGAGTTTGAGGAGAACCCCCAAGGAGAATCCTTCCCCTGTCACCACTGCGAGCGCCGCTTCTCCAGCAGACAAGGTCTGGAGCGTCACATACACATTCACGGTGTCGGTGGCCAGCAAGCTCAACTCTTTAAGTGCCGATACTGCAATAAATCCTTTGGCTCACAAGTGGGACGGCGGCGGCATGAGAGACGGCATGAAAGTGCGTTGAAGAAAAGGCCCAGCTCCCTGGCTGGATCTGTCAGTCTGCTCAGCCCTGTGGTGCAAACAGATTCAAGTCCTGACTGCATCAGCCCAATGAGTCACTACGCAGCCATTGGCTCCCAGTTTACTCAGAGCTCCGAGATGCAGAGAAAGGAGTTTGACCGCCCTTCAGTGTTGGATGAAAATGGTGAATCAAAGGAACTCCATCCTTGCAAGTACTGTAACAAAGCATTTGGGACACACACCAACATGCGCAGACACCAACGCAGAATACACGAGAGACACTTGTTACCCAAGGGAGTCCGCAGGAAAGGCATGCTGTTACAAGAGGCATCGACGCAGCAGCTTGGCGAATCCCCCAGCGCAAGCCCTCCACCCGTCTACGTGCCCAGCGCAGACACAGAGGATGAAGCTGACAGGGATGATTATGCAATCGACATATCCAAAAACATCTCGGAAAATCTCAGCTTCTACATTGATGGCAAAATAGTGTCTACCAGTGCAGTGAGCAGCTGCGAGGTGATCGAAGTGGACACAAGATCAGCAGCTTTGTTTGGTCTGGACACGGTCATTATCAGCCCAAATCAGATTAGTCAAGCGCTGAAGGTGGAGGGAAGGACAAGTGCTGCGAGACAAATCTCCACAAGTGAGCAGCCAGCAGCAAAACGGAGAACATCAACACCCCCCCTTGTTACTGGCCTCAAAGTGGAGACTGACACAACACCGTCGTCCTCTTCGTCATCCTCATCTAACCTGCTAGTGGGGGGGTTGTTTCAGCAGGCAACAGATCCATCAACACTTCAGAGGGAGAAAACTGTTTATCTCTCTCCTAAGCTCAAACAGCTCCTTCAAACTCAAGACTTTCAAAAATCAACAATAGCCCTTTTAACAGAAAGCCACAGACTGGCCACACCTCTGGCAGTCGCATCGCTACAAGGAGCTGCAGGGAAATTTAAAAGAAGAACAGGCTCTCCCCCTTCCTCCCCACAGCTCAGTCCTGCATGTAAAACGGAAAGCTGTAAAGCTGAAGCTGCGAGCACGCACACCCTTAAGGTGCCAAAGCTGGAAAGCCACAGTGTGCCGCCTCCTGAAAGCCTGATGGATAAAGACGACGGAGATCTCCTGAATCCTTCTGGAAATGCGGCGCACAGCCATGCGTCGTTCAGCGGTGAAGGAGACTCCTGTAATCAGCAGCCCTTGGATCTTTCAAACACTGTCGGCAGAAGAAGTGATGGTTTGAGCACGGCGCACGGAGATTCAGCTCTGGATCTGAGTTTTCATCGAAAGCCTGCCGTTGAACCAGAATCAAAGGGAAACCCAGCACAACAGTCGCTAATAAAAAAGAAAAAGCCGAACACCAGCATGCTCGAAAAGGTGCTAATGAACGAATACGCTGGTTTAACACTGTCAGGAGAGGAAGGACCCTCAGCCTTGGCAAACCTGAGCTGTTTTCATTCTCCATCTCCAAATGTTGCGTCAGAGTCTGCCCACCCCTCTCCCCCCTCTCTGACCCCTGTCACGATAAATCCCTCTTCGCCAGGCGCCTGCATCGTAACATCCCCAACACCACCTCCGCCTGTTCTACCTACCATCCCGTCTCCGCCCACTCTGACTAGCTCGCCTCGTTCTCAGACTTCAGACTCGCCATCGCTGAGACCTCTTCCTGTTCTCTCTCCAAAAATGTCTCCAAAATCAGCTGAGAACAAGCCCCTGTTTGACTCGAATGAGAATTTCTCAACTGAGGAAATCAAGGATGAGTTTGAGGATCATGTTTCTGAGCTGATGGATGCCACAGACACTCCACTTGAAGGTCTTCCTGATCAGTCTTTATCACCAAGTCCACCTACAGCAGTAGAGCCTCCTTCAAAAGAAGATGTTTCTCTGCCCGCAGCTTGCAACAGTCTGTTAAATAAAAGCATAAAGCAAGACACTGTTGCAGAAACAGAGACGCCTTTAAAAACAGACTTTGCTGCTCTCCCATCCCAACCAGAAACCCCGTCATCTTCAGATTCTCCTCCTCCAGCAGTACTGGAGTCACTTCCATCACTCGTTTCACAGCCTTCCCCTCCAGTTAAAGTTAAAGAGGAGCCTCAGCACTGTGAAGACGAGTTTCCACTTGTAAACCATGCACCGCTGGCTGCTGCTGACTCTTCTCCTCAGCCGGCTGCTCCTGAAAACCTGTCGGTCAAAACAACCGAGGCTGAAGAGTTCGACTCAACGTACTGCAAGACTTTCGTGTGCAACGTCTGCGAGGAGCCGTTTAACTCCATCAAGGAGCTCAGCGGGCACATCACAGAGCACGCTGCAGACTGGCCTTTCAAGTGTGAGTTTTGTGTTCAGCTGTTTAGTGACGAGGCCGTCGTGCTGGCCCACCGGACAACTCTCCATGGAGTGGGTCAGATCTTTGTGTGCTCTGTCTGTTCCAAAGAGTTTGCCTTCCTCTGTAACCTCCAGCAGCACCAAAAAGATCTACATCCAAATGAGACGTGCACACACACAACTGTAGAGAGTGGCAAACTCAGGCCACAGAATTACACGGATCCAACCAGAGCCAAAACGGAAAGCAGACCCCCATCATTACCAGAAGAAACGGATGAAGGTGCTTCACACGGTGACTCTGAGAACGTAAAAGAGGAGACTGATGTGAACGGGGATCAGGTGGAGGACCCCAACGAGGAGCTGTACACTACAATTAAAATCATGGCTTCAGAGGGAGGTAAGCCCAAAGGCCCTGACGTCCGCCTCGGCATTAATCAACACTACCCCAGTTTTAAACCACCCCCTTTTCCTTATCACAGCCGTTCCCACACAGGCTCTGTTGCCTCTGCTACAAATTTCACTACCCACAACATCCCACAGACTTTCAGCACTGCCATCCGCTGCACCAAGTGTGGCAACGGCTTTGATAACATGCCCGAACTGCACAAGCATATACTGGTCTGTGCCAACGCTAGTGATAAAAAGCGTTACACTCCCAAGAAAAACCCCATCCCCCTCAAACAAATCGTGAAGAGTCCAAATGGAGTTGCTTCACCCACAGCAGCTACTGTGGCCCAGAATGCTTTCCGAAGGATGGGACAGCCAAAGAGACTCAACTTCGGTCAAGAGACCGGTAAAACAAAAATGAGCGCCCTCAGTAAGAAGAAGAACCAGCTGGTCCAGAAAGCAATTTCACAGAAAAATAAAGCTGCTACTACTGCGAAAAAGGCTGCTGTCAAAGTTGAAGGAGAGCAGGCGTCCAGTGTCTGTCCCCACTGCAACCGGGAGTTTACATACACTGCTAGTCTGACTAAACATATGGCAATCAGTTGCCCCATGAAACCCGTCGTTGGTAAAAAGGGTAAAAAAGTTCTAGCGCAGGTGAAAAAGGAGTCTGTGTCTGTGGTGGATAAAAATACAAGTAGGAAGAAAGCCCCAGATGACGATGTACAAACAGAGCCAGAGGTGAAACCTCTGAAAAAGACAAGAGCTCGTAGTTCTGGTGCAGCAGACCCTGAATCCTCCCAGACGAGCAAAGGGAAAACCTCTGCTGCGGTGGGTCGACTAAAAAGGCCTCCCTCATTCCCAGCGCCAGATTCTGCTCGCAAAAAGCCCAAGAAGGGCCAAGTTCAGCCTCTACCTCCCACCCCGTTGAGCCCGGACACTCCCGGTGACACAGCACAACGGCCAGCCATGAGAATGCAGCGCATGGGCAAAGGGCCAGCAGCCAAGAAACCAGCAAAGGCCAAACCACCACAAGTGAAAAAAGAGGAGCGGTTATCCCACAGAAAGAGGGGGAGAGTGGGTGGTCCGGTCACCAGGAGCTTACAGATGGCCAACAGTGCACCCCCTGCTGAGGTGAAGACAGAGGAACAACCAGTGCCCGAGCCAAAAGACTCTCAGGTAAGACCCCTGGACTAAATCCATCACATTATTTATTTTAAATGTGGATGGACAAACGAATTGCTTGGACATTATTTATTTATTTATTTAATTGTGAGTAATGGGACAGCATGAATCAAATGCAACACACCAATTTACCTTGTTTCATTGATAGCACTTTTGTTTGAGTGTTCTTATAAGACTCTATGGACAGCCCAGGACATCATGCAGTGGACTTTAAAGTTTAGTTTTCTAATTAAAGCTTAATGAGAATTAGTATGAGTTAAATGTGAGTTTAGTGTAATTGGATACAAAAGCTGAAATATTTCAACAAACAGTTTTTAAAGAAGCCAAAGGTAGAGCTGTTTCAGTCGGCTCTTAAAATGCTCTGAGCTTTTTTCTCCTACATCCAAACACTTGGTGGATTAAAAGATGGTAGCTGTTCTTCTGACAGCTTTTTCGAACTCGGCAGCCCCGCTTATCACTACGTCGACTGTTCTATTGTTTTTTTTAGTCTTTTTTAATGTCATTATGATCTTTGACATTGAAAAATAAGATGCTGGTAATGAACGGATGTCCCTGATTGGGCCGTAATTTGGGCAAGTCAAGGATGCCCTTTTAAAAAAGATGAATAGACTTTGCATTAAAGATGTTAATTCTTTTTCAAGCCTATTTTCAGAGCATGGTATGTTTTTTTAAACAGCAATACAAATACAAACTTTATTCTATATGTCAGACAAACTTTAACACATCCAAACAGAGAAAAGCCCATCCCAAAAGAATAGTTTTTACTTTTGTCTACCACTAATTAATAGTGTGAATGTTATGAAGCATTCACACTATTATGATCCATTTTTCTTCCATACGTTTTTCAGCATCTTTCTCATTCCACCTTTTTTGAGCTATTTCAACAAATCATAAATCAAAACCTTCTGCTCTTTCAGGACAATCCTGCTATGACTAAGTGTTGGTGCAACTTTAGCTTTTTGAAATATTTAGCCTTTTGTGCCACTTTTTTCGTCAAAAGACATTAATTGAGCTCTTTTTACATCCTTCAAATCTTTAGATGTGTTTACAACCTTCTACTGCTCCTTTCACATTTTGTTCTGGTTTAGCTTCTTTCAGCTTCCTTGTGCAAATGTAAACTTTATTTTAGCCACTTTCAGCTGTTTGTCCGCTGTTTTATGCTCCTTTCAGATTATTTCCGCTAAGGACAACATTTTGTACTTCTTCCAACTTCTTTTTGCTAATTTCAGGTTAGATTAGGTTTATTTGTCATATGCAAAATCAACACGTGGTCAACAATGCAATGAAATGCTTAGGACGAAAAGAACCGTCTCCACTCGCCAAAAAACAGACAAGAAATACCAAAGCATGCAGCAAAAATATTAATAACATACTAACAATACTACTGAAATACTAAAGACATACAAAAAATACTACTGAGATATTAAAAACATACTAAAAAATACCACTAAAATAGTAAAAACAATGCGCCAAAGTTGAAAAAGAAATACATCTACAGTGTGGTTTGGTTAGCAGTGAGGTTCTTTCAACATCATGGTTCTGTCCTGTTAGCGACATGGTCTTGTTAGCAGGTCCGGTCAGCAGCTTGGAGGATCTTGTTAGCAGTGTTAGCAGGCCCCGCTAACAACTTGATGTTAGCTTGTTATACTCCTTTTAGTTTATTTATGCAAATTTCAGCCTTATATTCTATCTCAGCTTTTTTTAGGCTAATTCCACACTTTTTGCACACATTTAAACGTTTTTCAGACTAATTCTGCAAAAAATGTGCTCTCTCCACTTGGTTCTGGTAATTTAAGCTTCTTTCTGCCTTTTTAGCTACTTTTCAGCTGTTTTTTTTTTTGTGCTCAATTGTCTGCTAATTTAAGCTTGTTTTATCTTTTCAGCTACATTTGAAGCATTTTTAAGCTAATTTCAGCTGTTTTCTGATAAATTCAAGTTTTCTGTGGTAATTTCTGCTGCTTGCAGCCTAATTAACTTTTTTCTTCTAATTTCAGCTTGTTATGCTCCTTTCAGCTTATTTCTGCTAGTTTTAGCTTTTTTTTAATTTCTGCTACTATTTAGCTGTTTTATGCTATTTTTAGCTTTTTTTTTTTTTTGCTAATTCCATATTTGTTTAGCTAATTTCAGCACTATCTGCTTCTTTCTGGCAGTTTAGGATTCTTTCTAACTTTTCAGCTATTTCTTTTTTTTTACTAATTTCAGCTTTTTTGGGGGTGGGGTTAATGTCGACTTATTAAAACCTAATCAAGCAAACATGTTCTTTCTGTTTCTTCTACTACTATAGGTTTGCTTTTCTATTTCAGCTATGTTTTAGCATGTTGTTTTAGCAAATTTAATCTGTTTTTCAGCAAGTTCTTCATCAGTAAGCATTCACACAGCATTTTTGCAGGAAATGCGATTTCTCTGGTTAGTCTAATTATCTCGTCGGTGCAGCTCTGAGTTGCTCATTGATGTGTTGTGTGTTCAAACAGGATTTGCAGATGAAGTGAGCCTCGTGACGGTGTCATCTTCCTCCTGGGAATATTGTGTCCACCTATTGGACAACTTTCTGGACTCGATGAGGCACTGAGGACGATCTTCTCTGGTGGTTTTAATTCACCTAAAACAAATCTGCCTATCTGCTGCCTTTCCTGGATTAACGGAGAGATTGTTTTCTGTTTTTCATCAATTTTATGGACTTAAACTGAGCCTTGAATTCTGCCAGCCTTGCAAAAAAAAAAGGAAGAAACTGCAGACGACAGTATATATGTATATACATATGTCATTACTTGACCCAAAACAGTAAGTTTAGGGCTCTTATTTTTGAAAAGCTGACATATTGCAAATGGCAATCATGCATCAGTTAGGGTGAGTTTAAAGGATTTTTTCCCCTCCGTTTTTTTCCCACTGGGTCGTTTAGATTTATGACTCTCCTAATGCATGTGCCGAGTAGAGGAGAAACTAGATGAAGCCAGTTCCCATGTGTCTCCCTGTGGGCAGTACTACAGCTTAAACATGATTTACAAAGTATAAATGATTTCAGTTCAAATGATGTGGTCACTATCTTGTAGGATAAATCTTATTGGCTGTTTTTGTTTGGGGAAGCAAATCAAAATGGCAGTTGCTTGCTGCAACAATTGGTCCTCAGGAACACTGTATGTGTGTGTGTGTGTGTGTGTGTGTGTGTGTGTGTGTGTGTGTGTGTGTGTGTGTGTGTGTGTGTGTGTGT
>JARVGQ010001639.1:19679746-19692213 GCA_031762355.1 Hypsolebias martinsi | reverse complement strand
CTTCTTGGTCTGCTGCCTTCATACATCTCCTCCTACATGTCACTGCGTGAGTGCAGCTACAGCGTGCGCTCTCAGGATATTATTACCTGCAGTGTTCCCTCAGTGAGGACTGAACTAGGCAAAAGGACCTTCACCTACTCCACTCCTGTTTCCTGGAATATCTTACAAAAAGATCTGAAGCTCTTGAACTTGACCTCTCTCAGTGGCTTCAAACATCTATCAAGTTCCTGAGAAAAACCAATGCAGACATGTTCCTGTTTTTAGTTTTCTACACCACCTTACAACCTAGCTGTTTTTTTTTGTTTGTTTGTTTGTTTGTTTGTTTTTTCACTATTTTTCCTTTTGATTGTCCTTTTGGTTGCTATTTTGTTTAGATATGTAAAAAAAAATTTAATTAAATTTGTATGCCTCTTTTATGATTGTCTATTGTTGCCATTGTTATTCACTGTTGTCATCATTCTTTGTTGAAATCAGGTCTCTCTTGTAAATGAGCCCCTGAGGCTCAATGGGATTAACCTGTCTAAATTAAGGTTGAATGAATGAAAGCCCCTCCATTTGCAACTGGGTCCTAAATTTCTTAACCAACAGACCACAGTCTGTGAGGATCCACAACTTCTCCTCTTCCACCATAACTCTCAGCACTGGCTCCCCTCAGGGCTATGTGTTGAGCCCCCTCCTGTTCACTCTGCTCACATATGACTGCACACCTACCCATCCAGGCTGCCATGGAAAGTTTGCAGACAATACAGTGGTGGGTGGATGCATCACAAACAGTTCAGGCTGGTCAGGCTTCTGTTGAATCAACCATATTATGTTTACATTATTATTGTTTAGTGCATATCTTAGATCCTTGTGTACTGTTTTTTTTTTTTTTTACTTTATATTTTTGCTAATTTTGAGTTGAACTAGGACCTTGAGTATACAGTTTTGTTCCACCTCCTGTACCACGTGATGCGAATGACAATAAAGAACCTTGACCCTTGTAAAGCAGCAGAAGATCTCTTGTTCATGTTATGATCAAATGAATCACCTTCTTATTAGCTCAGAGAAAAATATTCTTCTTCTCATCTAACGTCATAATGTCCAAGGAGGAGAAGAAAAAAAAGCATGACATTTTTTAACATGTGAAATGTTTTATCTCTGACTGATCTGAGCTTTGTGTCCCCTCCAACCCCCTTTTCAGTCCATGGAAGACCTAGAAGACCAGAAGCGTAAGAAGAAGAAGGAGAAGATGACTCTGGGATCTTTATCCCGAGTGTTCACTCGAGGAAAGCAGCGCAAGTCTCTGGACCCCGGCTTGTTTGATGGTACAGCCACCCCTGATTATTACATAGAGGAGGATGCCGACTGGTGAAACTGTGTGCGTGCGTGCATGTGTGCGTGCGTGCGTGCGTGCATGTGTGTTTTGTTGTATATCCACCTTACTTAAACGTGTGTAAGAAACCATTGTTTATAGAGAAGGTAAATTTTACTGAAAATAAAAGGACTGCTATATCCCCATAAATGTACATTATGTCACTCATAAACTGTATGTTTGTAAATTTTATATATATTTATAGTTGTACATGTATGCATATGTATATATGTTTACATGCATATAAATATATATGGGGTTATTAATATGTGTAGACATGTTTATGCTGTATTGTAAATGTCTTAATGTTTTATGTTTTTTATAACTAGAGACTTGAAGGACTGCTGTTCATATGTACATAGGAGATATTGTGAAACTAGAGTTTAAATGTTAATGTTTTTAATTTTTTAATTTTATTCTTTTGCTTTTTGTTACTTTAAAGTTACTTTGCAACACTTCTTTCTAGCTTTTCTCCTATTTTTGCCCCCTTTTTTAACCACTTGGGAAATTTTTTTAATTTTTGAGGGTCAAATTGTGTGAAAGTGCTTCTTAATCTGGTCAACAAAGAGCTGAATGTTACAGGACTGTCATTGAACGCTTTAGTGAGCGTGAGCAGCAGGGAGGGATTTGCATTGGTCGTCTGCATTTTATTTTGGAAATTGTTGTCTGACCAACAGGGGTTTTGGAGTCAGCCTTACAGAAAAAAATCAAACTGAGCTGACTTGAATACATAAACAGAGAGATATCAGAAAATTTTTATTGGTCGAAACCATGTGCAAGTGCCAAAAAATTAACACAAAAAGCTTTTATTCATTCTGTTGGCCTGGCGTCTCTCATTTCCCTCTGATATCAAGGAATGTGTGCATTCAACACATGCATGATCCCTCCATGTGGCTTTGGTTAGACGTCCATTCATTTGTTATCAAACTCACAAAAGCCTCTTGCTCCTGTGTTGCCCCCCTCTCTGTTTGACAAAGCTATCTCTTGCATTATAAATGCATGCCCCCTCCCGTCCCTTTCTTCTTTTTTTTGTTTTATTCCTGTTTTTGTTTTGCTTTGTGCAAAATCCCTTCATTTCCTGCAAATGTGGCTCTAATAAATCTTATTGCTTTGTAATTTAGGAAATATTGCATACAAGATTAAATCTATTGAAGTATTTTATTTAAAAAAAAAGGAAGAAGAAGAAGAAAAAAAAAAAGGAGATAAACCAAGAGGTAAAACTTCAGATATTTATCTGCTGCGGCCGTCGCAGCCAAATGTTGAGGAGGTTTCCGCGTGAGTTATACCTGAAATGAAATCTTATTTTAAAAATAAAACTAGAAACTGAACACTGTGAGGCCCGTTTGTTTTTGTGCTCTTGTTCTTGTGTCCCAGTCTTAACGTGCCTCTCCCCGCTGCCATTTCTAATGGCAACTTTCTCTCCTACCAGTGAGTAACTCCTCATCTGTGATTACCAGCTGTCTGTTCCTGCACTCTGGGGATTATTCATATCACTCATGTCCATTAATAATAATAAAAATAATAATAAGTTTCTTTCCTTGATCTTTGAGAACTCTTTGGAGCTACAGTTTGCATGCAACATATTGTGTCCAGCATGTGGAGACGAATCAGGAAAAGCACTCCATCCTAGATTCGTCGGCTCTGTACGAAAGTGTCTTTTGAGACATGAGGTTTTATGAATAATCCCCGTGTCTCTAAAACATTATCCTAACAACTGTAAGTCCTTTCATTATCATTAGATATTAATGTTTACAAGGGAAGTGCTCTCATGATAGAAGCTAAAGGGACATAGTATCTGAATTAGATGCATCCTGCCACATCAACCTGTTGAACTCTTATTGTTTAGTTATGGTGGATTAAACCAGGAGTTCTCAAACTTTTTGGGTCCAGGGACCCCTTACATGGGAGAAAAGTTTCAGGGACCCCTCATAACCCTCACGGTTTTTAAATATTTTTCTTCAATTTGTCTCTTTAATGCAACGGAAATATTTGTGTAACATACAAACTTAAGACATGTTCTTTAATAATACAAATTGTATACTTTTAAACATGGGGTATTTTTTTATTCAAGACGCACTTATTTAACACGTTTTTTTAATTTCAGCTTATCAAAATTACCTTTTTGAGAAAATGAACAGCATCAAAAACAACTTTAAAACTTTACCTATTCACATAATGAACATAAACGTATTGCCACCTAAAACTAGTACTTTGTACAGAAAATTCTTTACATAAAACTGAACAGAATCATAACAATAGTCACACCAAGTAACATGGCTTAATTTTAAACCGATCGATGCTGGAAAACAAATAGTGGGGGGTCGGCAAGGGGGCAGGGGTCTTGGAATCCTTCCCCAGAAAATTTTGAATAAAGTACTGTAGATGTGATTTCCTGCATTTTGGTGTAATTTAACGGGTTGTTAAACATCTACATGCTTGTAAAATAATTTTTTTTAATCTTTTTTTTATTTTGTGGCCCCCTAAGCACCGACTCACAGACCCCCTAAGGTCCGGGGACCCTAGTTTGAGAATTACTGGATTAAATACACTGATAAAATATTTCAAGTGACACATTGGGGCACCCTCTGGTGGCTTCAGCGAGTAATGCAAAATGTTTAATTTTGCTGCACATACAAAAAGATAGTTCAAAAATCATTGTTGTGCATTGTGTAACACTGAGGAAAATAATGATCTTTTCTCAACTTTGACCTCTGACCTGCCCTTGGATTGCCTCCAGATGAGTCACTCTTTTTGGTGTCATGTCCTTCTGACCCTGAACCTCTCTCGTATGCCACACCGTAACTTGTCCTGACCGATCCAGACTCTGACAGCCTCATACAGCACAGCATGTCTGATGGAGAGGAGCAGCTGGACCGCCTCCAGCAGGCCGAGCTCACCCGAAACACTTGCATGTCTCTGTGGAGGGCGGGGGCCGTCCGGGCCTGGATGGAGGTCGTCATGGGAATGCCCATGTACATCCAAGCCTGCTCAGAAAATGTCAAAAGTGGCAAGGTATGATTTAAGCAGATCAGTTGCTTTGAGAAAGAGGGTGATGCGCCGTCTTAGTGGATAAGGTGATTTGGGTGTTGTGGGTTAGAAACAAACTGAATCTGCTCTTTAGGTGCTGCTGGGTCTGACAGACGAGGATTTAGAGATGGAGTTGGGCATCAGTAATCCAGTTCACCGCAGAAAAATAAGACTGGCCATCGAGGATTACAGGAGAGCTGAAGGGGAGCAGGGGTGAGTAAACTAAACTGAGCTTCTGCAGTCATCTCAAAGGAAATGTTGCACTTTTTTTTTAGCTTCATGTCATTGGAAAGACTTAAATTTAAGTGGAAAACACATAATCATCTTATTAAATGTGACGCAAACAAAACAACCCACACATATAGTTTCCCCATTTGATATTAAACATCTGGTTTTATATTTCTCTGCGTCAGTTTGGTCATTATTAAGCTATGTTCAATGCTGGACTTTTTACACGTACAGGTTTCACTTTCATTCTCACCAAGCTGCATGTATCTTCCAGACTGTCAAAAGCCTCTGAGATGGATCATCACTGGGTCGCGACTTCGTGGCTGAGTGACGTCGGGCTGCCTCAGTACTGCCAAACCTTCCAGACTCACTTAGTGGACGGACGAGTGTTGAACTCTCTCAGCCGCAGGGACTTGGAGAAATTCTTCAACATCAGCGACCACTTCCACCAGACAAGCCTTCTTCTGGCAATCCAGCTGCTGCAGATGCTCAGCTTTGACAAAGAGGTCCAAACATATATGTATTGTTACTGTTGTCATCATCCTTAGTTTGTAGCCAGGTCTCTCTTGTAAATGAGTCCCCGAGGCTCAATGAGATTAACCTGCCTAAATAAAGGTTGAATGAAAAAGTAGTTGTAACATTTGTGGGAGTGCACGTTGCAGTTCGGGCCCATTATCGTTGATGGAAGAGTTAGATATAAAGTTAAGAAACCCTTGTCAGGTGGATAATAATAGGTGTCTGCCTTTACTAGGAAGTTCCCAATAATAATTGAACGTATGCAGAAGTAGTAAGATTGAAAATAAAAAGCAGAAAAAACTAAAATTCCAACACAGTCTGGTTGTATTTCAGCAGATCAAACTTTGATTTCACACAGTAAATCCTGTAAAATCGTGCAAGCTTTTACTTTTAATTGAATAAAGCCGTTTTCAGTGCTTGACTTGATTTGTCTACCTTCAGGGGTCTTCGAGCGACGGCTAAAGTCACCTTTGAGGCGATCCTGCAGGACAACCTGGTGAGCCGACATTTTGTCTGACTCTTTAGTGCCCCCAGTGGTGAGCTGAGCTCATGCTGATGTGTGTTCGGGCAGGGGGCCACGCTCACACTTTGGTCCAGCTGCGGGCGGTCCAGAGGGGGTCTCTACGAAGAGTGGCAGGGGGTCATCTGCACTGGGGAGACCAACTCTCAGGTCCAGGTGGGGGGACACCACAAAAACTAGCTGCTGTTTTTTTTTACTGGAGTGGGCTGAGGGCTTTAAAGTTCAACCGCTAGGGGGGTTACTACAAACGCTGAAGGCAAGCTTCAAGACTGAGCGGCGGTCTGAATGCCAAGCTGGCAGTCTGAGGTCAGTCTGAATGCTGAGCCGGCGGTCTGAGCATTGAGCCGGTGGTCTGAGCATTGAGTCATCGGTCTGAACATCATGGCAGCGGTCTGAGCATCAAGCCGATGGTTTGAGCATCGATCCGGCGGTCTGAGCGTCGAGCAATGGTCTGAGCATCCAGCCGACAGCCTGAGCATCGAGCCGGCTGTCTGAGCATCGATCAATGGTCTGAGCGTCGAGCCGACGGTCTGAGCATCTAGCCGATGGTTTGAGTGTCTAGCCAACATTCTGAGCTTCAAGCCGACGGTCTGAGCGTCAAGCAACTGTCTGAGCATCAAGCAACGGTTTGAGCGTCGAGCAATGGTCTGCCCATCGAGCTGATGGTCTGAGCGTTGAGCAACTGTCTGAGCATCAAGCCGATGGTCTGAACGTCGAGCAACAGTCTGAGCATCGAGCTGGCGGTCTGAGCATCGAGCAATAATCTGTGCGTTGAGCAATGGTCTGAGCATCAAGCCAATGGTCTGAGCGTCGAGCAACTGTCTGAGCATCAAGCCAACATTCTGAGCATCGAGCAATTGTCTGAGCATCGAGCAACGCAATGGTCTGAGCATGGAGCCAACGGTCTGAGCATCGAGCCGACAGTCTGAGCGTCGAGCCAACGGTCTGAGCGTCGAGCAATGGTCTGAGCATCAAGCAATGGTCTGAGCATCGAGCCAATGATCTGCGCATCAAGCGGATGGTCTGAGCATTGAGTAACGGTCTGAACATTGAGCCGGCAGTCTGAGCATCAAGAAAGGGTCTGTGTATCGAGCAACGGTCTGAGCATCGAGTCGACGTTCTGAGCATTGAGCAATGGTCTGAGCGTTGAGCAATGCAATGGTCTGAGCATGAGCATAGAGCCGATGGTCTGAGCATGGAACCGACGGGCTGAGCATGGAGCCAACAGTCTGAGCGTCAAGCCGACAATCTGAGCATTGAGCCGATGGTCTGAGCGTCGAGCAATGGTCTGAGCATCGAGCCAAAAGTCTGAGCATCGAGCCGGCGGTCTGAGCGTCAAACGGTCTGAGCATCGAGCCGACGGTCTGAGCATCCAGCAACGGTCTGAGGGTCGAGCAACCCAACGGTCTGAGCATGGAGCCGACGGTCTGAGCGTCGAGCAACGGTCTGAGCAGCGAGCAACGGTTTGAGCGTCAAGCCGGAGGTCTGAGCATCGAGCAACGGTCTGAGCGTTGAGCCGATGGTCTGAGCATCGAGCCGACATTCTGAGCGTCAAGCCGACTGTCTGAGCGTCGAGCAACGGTCTGAGCGTTGAGCAACGGTTTGAGCATCGAGCTGATGGTCTGAGCATCAAGCAAGGGTCTAAGCATCGAGCAACGGTCTGAGCATCGAGCCGACGGTCTGAGCATCAAGCAAGGGTCTGAGCATCGACCAACGGTCTGAGCATCGACCAACAGTCTGAGCATCGACCAACGGTCTGAGCATTGAGTCGATGGTCTGAGCATCGAGCAATGGTCTGAGCATCGAGCAATGGTCTGAGCATCGAGCCGATGGTCTGAGCATCGAGCAATGGTCTGAGCATCGAGCCGATGGTCTGAGCATCGAGCAACTCTCTGAGCATCAAACAACGGTCTGAGCATTGAGCCGACGGTCTGAGCATCGAGCCGACGGTTTGAGCATTGAGCAGCTCTATGAGCGTCGAGCCGACGGTCTGAGCATTGAGCAGCTCTCTGAGCGTCAAGCCGGCTGTCTGAGCGTCGAGCAATGGTCTGAGGTCAATCTGACCGTCGAGCCAGCGGCATGAGTACCAAATCATGGAGATGGAGATCTTTTTTCAGCTCCTTTGTAAACATTTCTAAAATCTGCTTCAGCTACTAGCTCCATTTGTCTTTTCAGTCTGGATATTTTTTAGCTTTTCCCAATTTTAGCTTTTAACTATGGTTTTCTCCATCTTAGCAATTATGTACTTTTTAAAATTTTAGCTGCTGTTCTCCTTAAAGTTTACTAGCTCGGTGTCAGCTCGTTTAACAACCTTCAGCTGTCAGTATTGATACGAGCTGCAGTTTTTATCCGTTGTGGATTAATGTTTCTTTTCTGGCCACGATGTGGACTCTAACGTTCTCCTCTGTGATGTTCTCCAGAAATACCTGCAGCAGTTGTGGGACACCGTCCTCCTGGTGGTTCTGATCCTCTGCACCGTAGTCCTGGTCCAGGCTCGCTGGCAGAACCAGGACCACCAGCTCAACAACGACTTAGAGGTACTCTCCTTCTTCAGTTCTGCTCCACTGAGCGGGTCAGAATGAGTTCTTCTACTTGTTTTATCTTGAATAACATTTGAACAGATTCAGTTGGGTTTCTTCAGACACATTTTTTTATTCATTTTATTCATTTCAGATTTAAAACAAAAAACAATTTACAAAACCACATGATAAGAGTAAACAATACATAAAATGAAAGGTAGAAGAAGAAGAAAAAATCTTGTAAACAATACATAAAATGAAAGGTAGAAGAAGAAGAAAAAATCTTATATCTGCCCCTTCTTTAAAACAAAATTTAACTCAATAAATTCAAACAACAATCATCTATGAATAATATAACGTAACAAATAACTAATCACATTTTCCATATATATAGTACATTTGAGATAAACTAATTTATATGTATCTTTTCAAAAATTTAGTCAATCATTTTCTTAGACATAGGTGTTGACTTTACTATTTTAACATCATTTTCCAACCCATTCCACAGACCTATTCCCTGAATTATAGTCCGATCCTTCAAACTAGTTCTGTACTGTGGCTTTACAAAAATGTCCATTCCCTTAAGATTATGTGTTTTTCCTTTTTACAAAATGTGTTTGAATGTTTGAAGGCAGCATGTAGTTCTGAGCTTTAAACAATACTAAAAGAATATTATAGTCAACCAAATCATAAAACTTCAATAATTTCAATTGATAAAATAAAATACTTTATGGATGACAATGCTTTCTTGTAATAATTATTATAGCTCTTTTCTGCAAAATAAAAATAGACTTGGTTATAGTTTTACACGCTGTTCCCCAAACATCTATACAATAAATTAAATGTGGGACTATAATTGTATTATACAACAAATATAAGGCCTTATCATTCAATAAATCCCTAACTCTATACAGCACTGCAATGGACTTAGATATTTTAATTTTTACAAAATGTATGTGCTGTTTCCATGACAGCTTATCATCAATAATTACACCCAAAAACTTCACCTCCCTTACCCTGCATGTCTCAACACCATCAATTTTGAAAGGAGCATCGTTATTATTATTTTTTTTTTTACTAAATATCATATAATTAGTTTTATCAAGGTTCAATGATAACTTATTTAATTTAAACGAAGTCTGTATTTTAACAAACTCAACATTCATCAACTCTAACATCTGTTCCAAGTCTTTAACCAAACAAAAGAAAGTGGTATCATCTGCAAAAAGAACACATTTAAGGATACCGGACACCTCCATTAAATCATTTACATATAAAATAAACAACTTAGGTCCAAGTACAGAGCCCTGTGCTTCAATACAATATAATGTATAAAAACATAAACAGTCTTTTTTTTGTTCTTTGTAGAGGAGCCACAACCAGAGCTGATGCTGACCACCACCCGGGGCCGGGCCACAGTGGCAGGACTGGACCCCAGTCAGGAATACTCTCTCCAAGTCTTCGTGCTGAACGGGACCACAGAGAAGCTTCTTGCAAAACGAAGATTCACCAGTAAGAAACCACAGACTGTTTTAAATTCAGCTTCAAAAATACGTTTAAAGCAGCTCCGGCAAAAATAAAAACAAGGTTGTGTAATAAATATTTATTAATTTCAGTAATTTTGAAGTACTTTTTGTAGAATTATCGCTTTAACCAATTTAAACTCCAATTCAAATTGTGGACAGCTGAGTGGCTGGAGCAGCCATCCTCCAATGCAAAAGTCGGGGGTTCGATTCCACCAGCAGTCACAAGCCGAAGTGTCCCTGAGCAAGACACTAAACCCCTCATGTGTGTCCCATCGGTGTATGAATGTGATAAAGCACTGATTAATCTTTGTAGAGATCTAGTAGAGCTGTATGAATGGGTGAATGGGGGCACAGATTGTAGTGTAAAGTGTTTTGAGTCTCTTGACAAGATAGAAAGACATTATATAAGTACAGTCCATTTACCTTTTAAATTCTAGGTTGTAAGTGAACAAATTAAAAAGAATTACAAAGAGGGATGAAAACTTTTGCAACCCACTGCAAAAACCCTGGCAGTGCTTCAAAGGAAACACAACTGTTGTAGCAATACTGTGAGATCATGCTGGCAAGACAAGAGTCTTTGTTCAGTTTTTGACATTCTTAGCAAACATGGATTGTATTATAACTTACACTTTAATGAACTGAGTGTCTCTTTGACTGTAAAGCTGCTGTCCTGGGTAAAAAATACAACTTTAATAATGACTTCCTGCACTATGGAATGGCTTTATGAGGACAATAATTGCCTCACAGTTACTTTTTTTTAAAAAAAGTTTAAAGACCAATGTGGACTTCAACCCCATCAAGGCTCTTTGTTGACTGGTTTTCTGCAGATTTCTTTACGTTTTGCGATTTATTGTCAGCCTCCAGGAGCACAGGACTGTATGAAATGTGGTCGCAGCCCGCGGACTCTTGCAAAACACGGGATAGTAGGTTTTTATGATGAGCTAAACGTGCTCCGGCAGGTTAGAAAAAGAGCTCGACTTGGAAGTTTGTAACAGCTACTGACATGCTGGAATGAAGGCAGTCTGGGAATTCTTTTGTGATGCGTCTTCATCCTCGGGGGCCCAGTTCTCGCTCTGAGAATGGGCCATTATGCTGAGACAGTTTTTGGTTTTTGAACATTTCACCATCACTTTGTTGCTGTTTTACTTTTTCCTTCACTCCAGGCTATGGATTTTTTTTACCACGCCCCACTTTTGAGTCCAACGTGTGTTTAGTTTCAGCTATAACTTCAGTCCATCAATGTAGTGAAATACAATCTTTCCCGTCTTGGTTTTGATTTGTTAGTAGCCATGCAGTACTTTAGGGGGAAAAATAAATTAAAATGTGAATGTTTTTCTTCATTATGCAACTTTACTTAAAAATCCCAATTGTCCAGAATTATAGTAATTACATTTATAAAACAGGACGTCATTGACATAAGTGCAAAGATGCCCTTTTAGTGGACACATTACCCCATCAGGTGCAAGACAGAAACTTAACAGTGCAAAATGAGTGTGAGTTTTTAAAAACAGGTTGTTTTTGTCACTCGCTGACTGCCAGGTGTTTTGCATTAGTTTCTGTTATGAATACCATATTTTCTGCCCGATAAGTCGCATTGTCCAATTATGTCCAATACTGTAATTTGGAAAAATCCATAAACGTGTCGCACCGCCGTATAAGTCGCACTTATTATGCGTCACCGCTGACGCGTCGCGTATGTTACGCGTCACCGCTGACAACCCGGAAATGTGGGCGGTGTCTTGCCAAAAAAGGATTGTGGCAGCCACGGCAGTGCACGGAAGGACTTTAACAAGATTAACACTTGAAAAAATACATTTGTTTGCTGTAAAGTAAGCAAAGGTGTGTCTGAGCTGAACTTTTCCTTAATAGATGTACATAATGGTCAAATCAGCTGGATTAAAAAAGTTGTTTCGCTATATCTGATGAAATAGAACGTGCGCGCGCAGCGATCAGAAACCCTGCACGTCTTTAAAATTTAACAAGATAAACACTTAAAGAGAATTTCAGTTTGCAGAAAAATAAAGTTGAGGTGTGTCTGAGCTGAACTTTTCCTTAATAAATAAACCTTGTGGTCAAATGAGCTGAATAAAGAGAGAAACTGTATTTATTTATTTATTTATTTATTTTATTTATTCATTTCAATTTTTAAAAACACAATGACAATTTCAAAATACAAGAATTTTTTAAAAAAAAAAACAAACTGTAGCGTCGTTGCCTGAAACAGAACGCTCACGCGCATGGCGTGTAACCGCTGCAGCTGTTTAAAGTTATGGAATACACAAACAACGGGTACGCCCACAGGTACACCGGTAATCTTAAAGCCTGGAGGGCCCTTTAGCGCCCATAGCGGCCAAAAGTGTTACTTCACTGAGCCCCTAGGGCCGAAAGTGGTACTGCACCCAAAATGAATAGAAACGGTCATATCTTAGCCAAAAATTTGTCTAAAAATATGGGAAAAAAATCCATAAATATGTCGCTTCACCGTATAAGTCGCAGGATATGCAAATTAGGAAAAAAGGTGCTACTTATACGCCGGAAAATACGGTAGAATATTTTTGTGCTTCTTCTAACTTCTTTCTGCAAATTTCGGCTTGTTATGCTCCTTTTAGCTTATTTCTGCAAGTTTCAGCTTTTTCTACTGTTTCAGCTACCATATAGCTGTTTTATGTTAATTTAAGTACAGTATTTCAGCTAATTCCACATTTTTTTTTTTTCATTTAACCTTTATTTATCCAGGTTAGTCTCATTGAGCCACGAGAACTCATTTTCAAGAGAGA
>JARVGQ010001639.1:19636877-19648748 GCA_031762355.1 Hypsolebias martinsi | reverse complement strand
TGAGCGCCGATGAGATACACCAGGAACCTCTGGAGCTTGGCTTGAACCCTCAATCACCGAGCTCCTCGGGGGTTTGCAGTAAATTCTTCAGGCGAATGGTTTTCTCTCCCCTTCCTCCTCCTCCTCCTCTTTTTTTCCCCCCTCTTTCTCCCTTTTTCTGCTCACATCTGGTGAACAGCGCTAGCACCCTTGTCATCTTTTACTGCGTTGAGGTCATTTCCACCCTGTCGGTAAAGTGGAAACATATGATGTGTGGGGTTCGCTCTTAATGGGGTGGAGCTGGCACTCGCACAGCTTTACAGCCAAGAACTGCCAAAATGGCCTCTCTGTGGAAGGCCTCCAGTTTCAAATTTAAAGACATTTGGTGTTAATAATGTTCTACTTGTATTTATCGCTAAAAATGAGCTAATATGTAGGAAGTGGGCATGTTTTCAAAGATGCTGAGTTTGGATGTAAAACAGTGTTCGGCCTGCAAAGAACATTTTAAACAAGTCATTTGTGACACTTTGACACTGTTGTTTGGACTCTCCAAGGAAAAAGTGCTCTATAAATATCAACTCCAGACAACTCTTTTGGGAGTTTC
Source organism: Hypsolebias martinsi (assembly GCA_031762355.1). Taxonomy (NCBI): domain Eukaryota; kingdom Metazoa; phylum Chordata; class Actinopteri; order Cyprinodontiformes; family Rivulidae; genus Hypsolebias; species Hypsolebias martinsi. The sequence goes on along the minus strand of JARVGQ010001639.1, from coordinate 19,648,165 downwards.
TCTGTTCGTCTTTTTTTTTTGTTGTTGTTGTGAAATTCTTCCCTTTTTTCCCCATTTGTTCCAAACAGTTTATCAGGAGAGCCGGGTGCAGACTTTGACACATGCTCTGGATGAATGATAGTTTGTAATCTATTGTGGATTTCCTCAAATCTGCACTCGGATGCACCAAAAATCGTTCGCGGCACACAGCTCGCAGTGTTTGTTCCTCTCAGAGACGAGCTCGTGCTGTTTGCAAAATCTCCGCTCTGCCGTCTGACACGTTTTTGGCCGACGTCTCGACGGCGCGTCGTTAGCGTCAGATTCATCTTGTTCTTTTTTTTATATATAAACATGCCACAAAGATGTATTCCGTTCAAACCCCGCGCCAGACTATTCTTTTGTTTTGGCATTTTTTGGAAGCACTGTTCTGTTCAGCGTTTATCGTTAAAAACGTTGCACTGAGAAAATGCGCCGCTAAGGAAACAGTGGAATTAGCTGTTTTAATGGAGTTTTACTGTTTGGATCTCAATGCGTCTCCAAGCAAATTCCACTCACACTGTGGTTTCCATTTTGTGGTAGACAGAGCTGCAGAATAAAAAGGGGTGGGCTACAGTTACTGTCTGTGTGGGTAGACTACAGCCAGGCTGTGCAGAGCAGCTGCATGGATCTTTATATCCTTGCTGTCTGGCAGGGCTCAGTCAGAGACTGCAACAGCGCTCATTATTGAGGGCACACACTCCTGTGTGTCCTCGTTACCTCTGCACCAACTTCGCTCTTCGCCTTTGTTCTCTCTCTCGGCTTGAAACTGGAGAATATTGAGGGAAGTGCTGAGTTAGCGTTGCTGCCCACAGCTTCTGCCGCACAGAAGAAAAGTTAACTCAGGCAGCCGCCAACCCCCTTCCAAGCCCGTTTGTCTTTGCGTTTTCACACAGCCGACGCTTAAGGGGAACTCTGGCGTGATTCATATTTCTGGTTTCTTGTTGCGATGTAATATGTGGCGTTTGGGTGTTTTTGTGCGCGACCAAATGCCCTCATGGGCCCCTCTGTTGTGTGAAAGGTCCCACAGACTTGTTCCTCGGAGGCATTAAACAGAGCGGCTGGAAGAACAGTAAACTTTTATCACACTAATAACCTGCAGACACAGCCAAGCTAATAGCTTAGGCAGCCGTGGCAGGGGTTGCCCATGGGTCAGGTTGAATTGCAGGACATAAATGGTAGATCCCAAACTAGTAGAACAAATAAAAAGAAGAAGTAATTGCCGGAGCGTCTGAGGTGAGCAGAGAGGGAAGAGGGTTGTGACTGGAAGAACAGATAATCACTTTAATGGATTTGTAGCAAAAGGAAGCCATTGATTCCACTGCTCTTTTATAGCGAGGAGATCCGGGGATCTTTTAACCTGTTTTCCCACCAAACTGCCTGCTTTCAAACACTGGATTTAGTCTAAGCAGGCCCGCCAAAGGGCACAACTCCTACACAAGTGACAAGTGAGTGAAAAGACTTGAGTTTTGTCCAGCACTTGGTGAAAAAAATAAAAAAAAAAGCATCGGCCACAGAAGTGGCAGTATGTTGGCGGGGGAGTGTTAAACTTTTTTCTCAGGATTTCTCTCCGTTGGGCTGAGGTGAATGGATCTTCAGCGTGTTTGTTTTAGGTAAAGTCAAGGCTGGACCAGAAGCGCTGCAGATTGAAGGCCAGACTGCGGTTCGGCTTCAACCTAAACGCCGTCGGCTCCGTTTGTTTTGCTTCTCTCTGCTTCGTTGGGAGAATTTTAGACCTCGCATACACAAAGTATGCAAAAAAATAAAGAAAACAAAGATGTGCCCACAGGTTGAGTAATTGCATCTGGACTTCTCCAGCTCAGAGTCAGGGTTCACATGATCGACCCTCATCTTGTAAAAGGGCTCTTTGGGAGATGAGATGGCAATGGATTGTTTCAGAGGCAGGATGTTTGTGTGTTTTGTCCCAAGCCTTTTCATAAACAGCAGTTTTTCTGTGACCGAGGTCAACTGGTTTTACTAGACTAGGGAGGCAAGTCCAGAGGCATGAAGGCCTCCCCACCATCTGGCATCCATAAAAGGGGGAGCAGGAGGTTTTTACTAGGGTTTTATGAGAAGGTTGTGTGAGACACTGAGGGGAGGAGTGACAGAGTGGATGGTGGACTCTGGTTGCCCCCAAGCTGCAGAGCTTCCCCTGCTGTCTCAATGACAGGTCAGAAGTTCATTGCCTTTTTTTTTTTCATCGCACATTTGCCTTGTAAGGTGAAGGAGCTGGCGGTGGGTTTGAGGATGGAGGCCGCTGCGAAGAACGTGTCCCCGCTGTCAGTAGAGATCAATTTAAAGCAGGAGATGCGCTGTGATTTGTGACCTTGCTTTAAAACGTCCAGTAAATGTCCATTGTGTTGCCACCAAGGATCAGACCCGAGCCGTGCAGATGGCGCAGAATTATGAGGCTGCGTAAACACCGGTGATTCAATGGGTTGGTGTTGTTTGGGTATGCGTCACCCTCTCAAATTGCCCTGCGCACCACAGAGCAACGAACAGTAAGTTGTTTGGTTCGACTGCGGATTCTCGTCCTCTCCTTTTGTCCAGAAACGGCCTCGTGGTCAGGCGGTGGCCTTAGTTTGTTGGCACCTCTTACCTTAAGTGGGAATAACAACATTGTTAAGTCATGACAATGCTCTCAGTTTGAAGCCAGCGAGGTTCTCGTGGAGATTTAAGGGATGATGACACTCCTGAGTCTCCGTTGTGTTCCTCTGTCGAGCAGTTTTTACGACTGGTCCAGCTGAAGTTAAAGGGTTATCGTTGCAGAGTGTTTTTGCTGACTCTGGCACTGATAGCTCCCTTTGAGATTTAATTTGTTGGTATGCTGCAGCTGATGTGTTAACCCTTGCACATCTTCAAGATGTTCAGATAAAAGAAGCACTTTACGTGTCAAAACTCTTAACGTGTCACTCCATTTTTTTTCTATGTGTAGTACGTATATTATATTTAATTTGGACAGGAAATAAAGGAGATTACCATAGATTTTATTTGTAGTACTTGCCATTTGTCAAAACCCATTTATATTTTACAGAGAGAGCAACCAGAACTCTAAAAAATGGTACGTTTTAATTAAGAATTGGATTGTGCCGACTTTTTGATTATTGCAAAGGTATTAGAGTGACACTATAGCATTTTTTTCCACCCAAAGAAAATCTTTCATAGAAGTAACAAACAAACATAATGATGAAAAAATTAAATCAATTCAAAATAGCTTGTAAATTGTTTGCATTTGCTGATAACCAGCATCATAACTTGGCCCAACACATTCAAAATATCACTATTTTTCATCTCTTTAGATATAGTGCCACAATTATGTTGCTCTCTGGCATCTGCCAGTACAGTATTAGGTTTAATCTCAGACAGAGTTGGAATTAGATTAACTGGTTTTACCAATCTTAGTCAATAACAACAAGCTGCAAACGTTGTCTAACATTATATGCCTTCTTGTTGCTGTAGAGGTTATGGACATTAGATTTATGGAATTTTATCACAGTTTGGTCGGACCTTTCTAATGCTTCATCCATCCATCATCTTCTGGCCGCTTCTTCCTTTTTGAGCCACGGGGGTCACTGGTGCCCATGTCCAGCAGTAACTGTGCGAGAGGCGGAGTACACCCTGGACAGGTCTCCAGTCCATCACAGGGCCACATAGAGACAAAAAAATCATTCACTCTCTCACTCACACCTAGAGACAATTTAGAGTTAACAATCAGCCTAACATGCATGTTTTTGATCTGTGGGAGGAAATCAGAGTACATGGAGAAAACCCATGCACGGAGAGAACATACAAGCTGCACCTGAAGGGCTTCCGGCCGGGATGTAATCCGGCAACCTTCTCGCTGAGAGGCAACAGCTCTACCAACTGAGCCACCGTGCCACGCCTTTCTCCCCACACACAAATTATTGGCGAAAATATAGCCGGCTCAAACACCATGAACTTTTGGACCAGCACTAAAACAAAGACAAACCAAATCAGAAGACTGTGTTGCACAACTGGATGTACAAATAAATCAAAACAGGATGAGGAGATCTTTTTAATGGCTTCTCAATAGCAAAGAAAGACAAATAGGTCGTTGCACTCCACAGAAAGAAATTAAATCCAGAGCTGGAAATTTTAATTTAAAGTGTTCTGGTCCAGATGACACGATTTAACCTTTTTTGTTGTTATCCACCTGGATGATTGAGCTTACAAACCTTTGTTCAGAACATGTTACTGGAATTTTTTTTATTTAAATGTTTGTTTGTTTTTGGGTGGGAAATTGTCAACAAACATTACAAACAGATCATTTCACACTTAAAGTCATAAAAACTTTAAAGAGATCACATAAAGAGCCCCGTTACACAGACAAGCTGAATTTCAGCTCATTTTTTTTTGTCTTTTTATCAAAGTTTTAGAAGATGTGCTGCAGGACAAAACTACAAACTTATTGCACAAATGCTTTGAAAGATTTGTGGAAACCAATTCAAACCACCCAAAGGGGGTGATAAAATGTGTCTATTTGAATTAGTTATGTTGACCCCTCTTCTTTTTTGCCGGTGTGGGGTTTTTAGCCCCTCTGTTGCTTCATGCAGCCCTAAACGAAGAAAAGTGCTGACAGCGAGCGAATAAGAGCGTTTGGCAGGCACGCCCTTGCAGGTTTTTGTGTCACTTAACACTATTAAAATTTTAATTGTTTCCTTACTGGTGTGGTGTGCACCGTGAGTGTTCATTTGTGCTCCGTTCAAGACATAAACTAGGAAAAAAACCCAACATGAGGTAGGGTTTTTCCCCTTCACATTAAACAGCTGCATTCTGCTGCTTTTTATTCACTTCATTAGGTTTAACAGCAACAGTTTGCCAATAATTAAAAGGCTGAGGTGCCGGTCCTCCGTTGTGAAACTTTTGCTTCTCTTTGTCAAATGATAAACTGACTGTTTGGAGATTTTGGACCTTTGCTTCAACAAAACCCCGAGACGTTTTAAATCAACCTAATACCAATAATTATTCACTCCGGAGAAAATCTAATCCTTGGATTTGTCACTGTTAATAATAGTTGTTTGTTGCCGTCGTCTCTACGCGACCACTTTTTAATCTGGTGTAACAATAGAAGTAATTTATATCTCATCACCCTCAGTGGCTTCGACGACGTTTCAAAGTTCTCATTAAGAGATTTATTGAAGGTTCTCAAGAAATTATCATGACAACGATAAGAAATGCGCTTTCACCGCCAAGAACATTGACGGCACTTGTAAAAGTTTTTTAAGCATCAAAGCCACCTTCAAAGTCATCCACGGTCAAAGACTCCAGCTTCAGATTCCCAGAGAGACCCTCAACATACTTTAGCTCACTTGTTCGCTCATTTTGCACCGTGCTAGCGCCCCGATCATTGAGGAGAGAACGCCTCGACCCCTGATTGAGAGGCTGGAAATGAAGCACTATTGCTTGCTTCCGTGTTTCATCCACTGCAGTGATTCAGGGGATAAAAATGTGTCCTGTCTCTTTAAGAGCACTGGCCTGTCTGCAGAATGCATCAGTCCTGTGGAGCAGACACAAGCCAGCAAGTGAAGGGGGGTGGAGGGAGGAGCATGGGGCTTTGCAGAGGGAGGAACGAGGACAGGAGGGAAGAGCCGCAGTCTGGGCTTCCAGCCTCCTGGCTAGACTGCTGAAAGTTATTATTGAGTTCCTGTGTAGGGCCTCCCCTCCCTGTGGCATACTCCTCTGTATTCACTACAAGGTAGACAGCCAGTACGACAGGGGCAACAAGACAAGTTGCCCCTCTCCCATGCTCCTTTGCAATGACCTTATACGTACAACAAATAAGAGATAATTTTTGTTTAATTCTCAGTTGTTGCATGGGTGAAATCTTCTGAAAGATTCCTAAGACTGAGGCCAACCACACGTGCGCTGTGCTGCACAGCTGCTCGACAGCAGCTAAAACTGTGGCCCAGCTCGTTGGTGTCTTGAGTTACAGCGCAGGAGACGTCCTGTTTTCTTAGGACCCGTTACTAGTGGAGACGAGAAGGTTCACCAAGCCACAGACTAAATACTCTCTTGCTGTGCTAAGTGAGGGGCATGATTCAAGGGCACTTCCTGGCCTCCTTAAAATAACTGTCTTTACGGATTAAGAATGTGTTTTAGCTTTTCAAAAAGGCGCAAGACCTGACGGCTTCGTGAAAGTTTGACCTTCGCTCGCTTGCACGTATTTTGCAGGATTTTTGCAGAGCTGCAGTTGCACGTGTACTGGAGAAGAGGGGGAAAAGCATCAGAGATTACATGCATCTTGCTTTACACTCGGGTCTGTGCTTGCCTGCAACCCTAATCCCTGACCAGCCTGCCCAGCTGCCATCAGCAGCTACATGAGAGCCACAAAGCGCCTTCCATTTCAGCCCGCCGCCACCAAGACAGATTTTTATGTAACATTCGGTGTATTCGTTTTAAACCTGCTGTCGCTCCAAGCAGGGCTCGCGCAGGTTAACAGCACCCAGCTGCTGCTCGTCCCGTTCCATCAAACACGACGAGGATCAAGTCCACGACAAGCTCAAACCCATTCGGCACCTGAGGCTCATCACGAGCCTGCGAGGTCCCACACGTCTCTTTTGTGGCGCGTCACGTATACGTGTCCTGATTAATCGTTAGTTACGCGAGCCAGCGTGGTCATTCGAGCTCTGGCGCAGAGCGGTCTCATCGGGCAGGGTTTGCAGGAAAGATCGGCGATGAGGGGGGAACCCTGGCGCTGAGACGAGTATTTTGTGAAGTTCTGGTGGTTGAGTCAGAGCTTAGTTGGGCTCTGCTGTTATGTGGTTGCCATGGAGAAAAACACAGGCTCTTGTGCAATAAAATCATTCAGCAAAAGACATTTCCAAGAATTTTCTAGAGTGGAGAAACAGACGGAAAACTGTGGATTTCATGAGGTGCTGTGGTCCACCACCCACCCTTCTCAGCCCTCCATTTTAGGGCGCTCATGTTCATTTTATGGAAGCTGCCAGGCTCGAGCCCTCTCACCTAATTACTTTTGTAAGCAGATATGTTTTTCTTTGACTGGAGAAGGGAAACAAAACTGGTCTTTAAGTGTGGAATGTGTGATCATAGGAGCGGATGTTGTGGGTGTTTTATCCCCTATTTCCCTTACAGACAGTTCTTTGAACAAGTGGAAACAAGTGAAATGCTTTTTGATCTCCCAAATATTCCTAGATACACAAACTGTGCGGCCATAGTACTTTTTTTTTTTTTTTGATTATTTCTCGGCCAAGGAGAACAGAAAATTTTCAGTTGGCATGAAATGGGTTGACACTTAATTGGTTGAGCACTAATAAAGCCCTCTGGGTTTTTTTTGTATTTCTTTTATATTTTTCTTGGAACTGTAATCCTCATTGTGTCAAGGCTTCTTTTTTTTTTTTTTTTTTTCCCTCGCCATTACCTTCTGGCTGAATGGGACCATTAGCACATTTGAAGCAGTACAAAAGTTTTGTTGTGCTTTCTTTTCATGGACATCAGACTCAACGGTTTGTAGCAGTGGAGAAGAAAAAGTTTTGACTTCAGATTGTCTAGCTTCTGGGGCAGATGTGGGCAATTTAAGGTCCGAGGGCCAAAAGTGGCCCTTGGACAATCTCCATCAGGCCCCCAATATGTTTAGTTCAAAAGAAAATAACTTGTTTTTAAAAATAGATTGATTAAAAACAGCAATTAATCAACAATACTTATGGAAATATAAATTAAACATCTTATGCAAAACCTTTTTTTAAAGTCATTGTGTTTCCAGAACTGAACTTCAAAGACTTAGAAACACAAATATAAAAGTTTATTTGGCATATTTCTGCTAACATATATTGTCATAAGAGCCAGTTTACAGAATATATCTTATATTCCCAAAGGATATTGGGAAGACTTGTTTTACAAAGCATGCTTTGTCAAAGTTTATGCCCAATAATCCACATAAAAAAAATCCAACAAAGTCGCATGCTCTCAACCACACACAAATAGATGCAGGGATGCAAATGCAGGTATTGTATGTAGATATCTAGAGGTGTATGTGAATGTATATGCATGTGTATGTATGTATGTATATACTGTATGTGTAGGTATGGGTATATATATTTATAGAAATTTACAGCAAAGCCATGAATATTCTAAGTTCTTTATACTTAAGTATTTTGTTGTTGTGTTTTGTCCTGTTCTTTGCAGGTGTACAGACAGTGGTCGGGTGTTTTGCCTTGTGCTCTCTTTGTGTATATTTCTTATACTGTATTTTGTAGTCCTACTTTCCGTCTTTCCTTTCTTTCCTATTATTAAAAAAAATAAAATTAATAATAATAATAATAATAATAATTATTATTATTATTATTATTATTATTATTATTATTATTATTAAACTCCACTAGATAATTACTAGAATAAATTTAAAAAAAATTAAAAATCCACCAAAGTTAAGTCAGGTCCTCTGAACGGTTTATTTGGTCAGAACCATTTCGTCTCTTATCCAAGAGACTTCTTCAGTCCGAGGAGTCACAACAAACTCAGTCTTTTAAGTAAGTGAGTGTGAGCACACTCACATAGTGAGCCAACCAGTTTGATGCTAACTATGCTACAACAAGAAAAGGCCTGAGAAGATCTTATAGATGATCTGTCATAAAGAAACATGTCCAGTTCTCTATGTGGCCGCTTTAAATGCCTTGATATGGCCCTTTGAGGAAAACAAGTTGCTGTTCTAGGGTGAAGTTTAAATGACTCGCCATTGTTTGAGCACGGATATTAGTGTGAGTGGTGTCGGAGACGTTAGGTTTTTCTAACCTGGCGACCAAGAGGGCAGCATTTCAGCCAATGGTCCCAATAAATTTCACCAGGATTTATGACTTGGGTTCAAGCAATTAGCTCCTGAGAGGTTTCTCAGGATGAGTGTTGGTGAAATGACATCACATGGGGACCCTCAGTGAGCATAGTGACCCTAACTTCACCTCGCCCTCTCACAGCTTTTACAGCCTGCTCCCTTAACCCCACCACACCACTTTTGCCCCCCTTCCCACCCCCTCACAACTCTTAACCTCTGTTATTCATCCCATTTTCATCTTTCCAAATAAACCTGCCACCTGCCCTCTTCTCTGCTCCGGGGTGGGGAGTGGTGGGCATGTGGTCATCTGGCTCGAGTTACAGCAACGGCGCGGCGGCCGAAACCGCAGCTCAGCTGACCAGTGAGCTGCTTTGACATTCTGAGAAAGGCCTTTGGTGGCTCGATGCTCACACAGCTGCTTTAGATCTCTTTATGGCCGTGAGTCAGAGGGCTGACTCTTATGGCTTCTCGAATTATGAAATTATTCCACAATAAAGATGTAAATTAATTGTTTGCCAAAGATATATTGCAAGTCTGGGAGCATCGAAGCAAGATGTGGATGTAAGGAAGTCTTGTGAAAAAGTAGGTGGAGATATGAGTTTCAGTTTTAGTTAAATATTTTATGATTGCAGTAATTATTTCTGGTATAAAAGCATACAAGAGTTAGGTTGAATCAGGAGGAGCATATTACTCATAGCCCCTCAGATCTTGGTTATTAATACTGATTAGTGTTGACTTAAACATGTGAGGAAGAAGTGATAAAAATAAAGGCCAGTAAACACTTTTTAAATATTTGCTGTCCTGTCGAAATCATTTTATGCAAGGCTCTTTGTCGTTACAATTTTTCACGCAATAATAAAGTGCAGGACTGAAGTTTAATTTTGAGTCAAACTGTAATCTTTATTTTAATCAAATCATGTGTTTCTGATGCCTAAAACCATAAAATACAAATAACTTTATATCAATAGTCTCATTTGGCCACTGGTAAATTATTGCTTGTCTTTAAATTGTTAAAAAAAAAAAAAAAAAAACTTAGCATAAATTATGTTTGATGACGTGATAGAAAAGACCAAAGGCAGGGATTTTTCCACAACACTTTGCAATCGTTTCCAAAGTTTTTATTTTTGCAGTAAACGCCTGCTCCAACTGCAAAACAGGAACATTTGCAATAGCATTTAGCCAAGATTGTAAATGATGATAATAAAATGAACATCTCATGGAATTTGAATTCTGATATTCCACGCTGTAGGACTTGTACCATCCTACTGAGCCAACCAAACCGGGGCCGGAAGCAGAAACTAACATCAGCCTGAAAAAAATAAGTAATTATAAGAACAGGTTACTGAGTAACCCATTTTCTTATTTGACCAAAAGAAAAATACTGAGGGAATAAAGCTTGAGTCACTGACTCAGGCCATCTTGTTTTGAAGTTACACCAGCTGAAAATAAATGTAACCATTAGATAATATCATTAGATTAAATATCATTAGGTGGAAAATTTAACTCAGTCTATTCCATTAATGTTTTGGTAAAGTCGCACAGTTGTGAAGTGGAGGATAAACAGACCACATTGATCTTAACTCTAAAGTTTAACCCATTTGCAACATTTGCTTATTTTAGTTATTATTTTCCTGATTTACAAAAAAAATTAAAAAAGCTATCACACCATTTTATTCTTACATAGCAACTAAGAAAACAAAATATTTCAACTAAGAAAATTGTTTAAGCCTTTTTACACAGGACAAAATATATGTTCTGTACTTACACTGAACATCACTTTAGGTGCAATGGGAATTTTATTTAGCATTTAGTTGCACATTCAATTATTTTATAGAAGTTGTGATCATTAAGGTATTTGGCTACAGCGCTGAATAGCACTCGTTTTTAATCAGGATGCTACACTCATGTGGGAATCACTCTCTCATTTGATTAAATTTATATTATATATATTTACATTTCCCATAGGCATTTATACACACAGCCTGTAGGATAAAGAGTAACAGTGTGAAGTCGCAGGAAGACTTGTTAAACGGTACTTAGTTGAATTTCTGTGTAGCAAACATGTCTATACTTTGTTTTCGTAGGATAAGATGGGTGGAATGATGATTCAGAAGAAAAAAAAAACAGACAATGTTAGAAAAATATGTTTACAGCCCTTTTCCAAAAACATACCGAAAACAACTTCATGAAGTTCAGATAAACTGAAAGAACGTGACGGTTAATAAAAGTCTTTTTTTTTTTGCGTGTGGTATATATTTTACAAGTATAAAAGAATATTTTAAGAATCAAACACATTTTACCTTTTTTTTTGTAATTTGTTTTTATACAGGTAGTCCTCGAGTTACGAACGAATTCCGTTCCTACGCATCGTTCGTAACCCGATTTTGCCGTAAGTCGGACACCACACGAGCCGACACTTATACACGTACATGTACGGTACTGTACAGTTACCAAGCACTTCGCCTAT
>JARVGQ010001639.1:19602054-19619251 GCA_031762355.1 Hypsolebias martinsi | reverse complement strand
CTCTAATCTAAAGAGCTTTCTTAAGTCAAACTGAAAAATGTAAAGTAACAAGCTTTTAAATTGTAATGAGGTTTTTTTTTTTTTTGTAACCTAAACACATGCGTACCACTCCTTCCCTGAGGGTCATGAGGGTGGTGTCACTGTGTTCAGAACTCAGGGTGCAGACAGATTCTGGGAAGCTTGAGTGTAAAATAAAGAATTTTATATTCATTAAATAAATGCAAAAACGTAGCAGCAAAACGTACAAAACCGAGGAGCATGGCCGAACAGGGCATGATGGCTGTGGGAAGCACATGGACACCAACACTGAACTTAAAGGGAAACTATAATGACAAACACCTGAGGAACAGGTGAGCGGCAGGAGCTGACCACATGGGGGGAAACACTAGGAAAGCTGAACATGTGCAAACAGACCCAAAGAAATAAAACCAATTACGGTACAAGAAGACACAAGGACACTGATAGGTGTGAATTAAAATGTCTGCAACAAAAACCTTGTAAGTTCTGGAAAGTGGAAACTCGAGCCCTTCTCTCTTTATTTGTAGTTGGTTAAAGATGGCCTTCACTCTTCTCTCAAACCATTTATTATCTTTGTCCAAAATATTAAGCCTATATTCAAACAGTATGATTGTATTTAAGTAGTAGAGACAGCTGAGTCTAATCTTAAATTGGTTTCACTCCAATTTGTGCATTCAAGCGTATGTATGACCAGTGCATCTCTTGTATGGAAAAACGGGAAAGACTAACCAAAGCCCTCAGGAGAGTGAATTGCACAAGTTCAACTCACAAAAAAACAAACATTTTGGAGTTTTGAAGTTTGGAACTACAAGCAATTTGAATTGAAAAAGTTAATTAGATTGAAAGACAAAAAAGTGCAGTTGCCTTTAGGGACACAAACACAAGCAAAAAAAATAAATAAAGACAGGTGGATAAAAAAACAACTCAAACTTTCAGCTGATAAAACCAAAAGGCAACAAAAACGGCAGAACGAGACAGGAACTTGAGTAGCATCATCAGAACATTAGGATCTGACCAAGAACATCCATATTTGTTGAAGCTGGGCCCAGGAATGCAGACCAACACGAGCTCCAAGAAAATAAAACTTGAACGTTTTTAACAAAATAAAGGCTTACATGGCATCGAAAGCTAACAAAGCAACTCAAGGAGACCTGAGAACTCAACTGGACTGAGCATAAAGCACAACAATGCTAGGCTGAAGAGGAGTGGGAGCAGAGGGATGGGACAGGCTAGGCCCAGTGGGGGAGGTGCCTGCAGGTGACGCTAATAGAAACAGGGAGCAGGTGTAACTGGGTGTACTGATCCCTAACAAAATGCTGGTGGCATGAGAGAAGCAAGCAGCAGCAACTGCGCAGGACATCTAGTGGCAATCATGGTACAAGTAAACAGAATAAGAACATGAACAAATAACAAAAAAAAAAGCTCAAACTCATGATAATTCACGTGAAATTAAATCACCAACGTAGCAAAAATATCAAAATAAGCACCGGCTGCGACAAGTATTTTAATTGTTACATCAACTTTTACTTTCATTGTACTGAATCATTTGTGAACTTAAATAACTACTGGTCTCCCTTCTTGCTGAAGAAAGGACATCAGCAGCTGAATATCTGCTGCCCTGATTCTGACGCTCCATACTTTTTTAAAATGAAAAAAAAAAAAAATTTGTGTAGTTAAACACAAACGCCGACCAAGTGCCGAAGAAGGTACACTGTTTTAAGTTGCTCACAATGAGCTCTTACATTATCCAGTTGTCGTTCCAAATTTTAAAGTACAACTAATTATTTCATGTACAGTATTTTGTTTTTTTTACTGGTTTTTCCTTCCCACCATTTTGATTAATCTGGAAACTGTGAGTATTTACTGTGCACTCTAGAGGGAGACAGATTCCAGTGTTAAGACACCTTTGAAACTTGTTTACAACCATGCGTCTAACCTTAAATCATCCTTCATGGCATAGTTTATTAAATGTAGTTGACCTCTTATAATTTTGTAAGGGTCATAACTCCCACATCTGTAGTAAAACTAACATTAAACACTTCCTATTCCAGTCTTTCTCCTCAGAGGCTTACTGGGTGCGGCATAGAAAATCCCTCCATGAAAGCAAGGCTGAAGACTCACTGTAGGATTACAGCTTGAGGAAGATTTAGTGACTCAAACAAGTTGCATGCTTCCTCATCGAGAGCCTTCTGTGAGCACAGCAAAAATGGAAAGAAGAGCCTAAGGCCACCTCACTGGATTCAAGAGGACAGAGAGAATGGATCCTCGGGATGAAAATATGCTTCTGAGTGTGAAGACTTTGATGGCAGCAGAAGGACATGCTAATACTGAGACAAGCACTGTAAAAGTTCCCTGAAGGGCCCAGCGGAGTGAGGTGGAAGTTGTGTGGATGGGACAGGAGCGCTGGAGCCAAATGAAAAGTTCAGAGAGGAACATCAGCCCTGCAACAGCGCCACAGTCTCAGGGGCTGAGTGAACCGCTGACCTCCATGTCACCAAAGAAGACCACCTTCCAGTCGCTGGGATCTATTCCATCAGGGATGTTTTCGCCCTCATTGACTAAACGCCGCCTCAGCGAGGCCAAGCAGGGCTCAGACCCCCTGAATTCACCCACCCACTCCATTATGAGCTCTCCAAAACTTTGGCAGAAAGCATCCATCTCCAGACTGGCAGAGGAGTTTTTCTGGATTGGTGGCAGTGTGGTTGCACAGCCCAAATGGAGACTGGGTCAGATGGGTAAGACACTAACATCAGAAATACATACCACTTTTTTTTTTTCTTTTTTTTTTTGATACAAGTGCGTAAAATCTGGTGTAAAACGAAGCGGGAATTTCCTTGTAAATCTAAAATACAGATGAAAACGATGATGAATTTTGACCGAGTGTTTTGAACATTCATTTGTCCTCTGAAGTGGTTCAGCTGTGCAGACAACAGAAGAGAAAAGCAGAGAAGCAGATAACGAGCATATGGACAGTAGACAATCCTGTAGGATTAGCCTGAATGATGTGCCAGGCTGCGTCACATGAACCTGAGCTTCAGATTACAAACAAAGGTTACCTGCACACAGAAACAGTAGCTCGACGAAGGTCTGGAATACTGTGAGGAAATATTTTGTCATGCTTTTCTTCTGAGGGCCCTCATAGTTCATATAAAATAAATGAATCAATTCAATCTGAAGAAGTCGTTTGCTTCTGGTGGAGTTTGTTTCAGATAGAAAAGTTTTTTGTAGTCAAAGTTCATGCTCAAAAATCCAAAAACCCCAACACAGTTCAGTCAGGTCATCTGGATGATTTTTTTTCTGATGAAGTCCTTTGGATGAAGGATGACATCTAAAAAAAAAAAAAAAAAAAAGTCCAGATGATTTGACTGAACTGTGTTGGATTCTTTTACCTGCTTACTGAGCGTGAACTTTGATGTTTTGAATCACTTTGGCTATGGCTGGAGTTGACGGGGGAGAGGGCGGGCCCCAAAAACCATCTTATCACCAGAAAACTAGTTGGCCCCTATGTGATTGTGCTGCTTGTGGGACTGAGTTTGTTTGTGGCTCTCCAGACTGATGAAGTCCTTTGGATGAAGGACGAAACGTCTCAACACTAAAAAAAATAAATACTGTAAATAAAAAAGCAACCGTCCAGACGACCTGTCTGAACTTTCTTGGGTTGTTTGTAGTGTTTTAGAGTTATTTAGCTTGTTATTGATCATTGTCTCTTAATAATGTTAATACATAAATAGCTATTTAAATCTATGCTATGCATGCACCATAAATTTTAAAAACAAGTGCGTGTTTGCAAACTCTATCAAATACTTTTTAATTATTATAAAGCATTTCCAAACAAAACTCATGGCACCATATTAAAAATGCTCTCTTTTCATCTGGAATATTTGATCAAATTGGATCACAAGTGTTTCAGCCTCGGCTATATTTCGTAATTGTGTTTTTTGTGACTATATTCTATAGATGTGGTGGTCATGCAGGGTTTCTGATAAGCTGGACACATAATGTGTCTTTCTGTGTTACAAAGTGGAGAGGTGTATGTGCACCATGCAGACCGGCACTCAGATGACCAAGCTGAAGGGCAAGAAGAAAGGACTGGTCCGATTCTTTTACCTGGACGAGCACAAGACCTGCATTCGCTGGCGGCCTTCCAAGAAGCATGACAAGGCCAAAAGTAAGAGAGCCACGCTTTGACATGATGCAATACGCAAAGTGTTTATGAACTGTGGTTGAATTTGTTTTCAGTTTGGCTGACAAAGTAAATTTGTGAAGCACTGATCATGTAAAGATTAGATAGATTGTGATTAAAATGTAATTTTGTGATTAAAATTGCACACTCCTTTTGAGGATTTTAGATTTTGTGATTCAAATAAAATGGTGGGATTGGTGGGGGAGTGGAAATACACCTTTCTCCTGATGTAACAACAGAGTCTGATAAAAATCAAATCCGTTCACTAATTTATACACAACTTTTTATTTTCTTTACAAAATGGCCATGAATGTCTTTTATCTGTTCTTCTTTCAGTTTCAATTGATTCCATCCACGAAGTCTGTGAGGGGAAAAAGTCAGAGATATTCAGACGGTATGCAGAAAACTGCTTCAACCCAAACTGCTGCTTTAGTATTTATTATGGAGATCGTGTGAAGTCCCTGGACCTGGTCTCCAACATCGCAGAAGATGCTCGTACCTGGATCACTGGGTTGAAGTATCTCATGGCCGGTATCAGTGATGAAGACAGTTTGGCCCGCAGGCAGCGCACCCGTGACCAATATCCTTTATACAACATCGCACATGATTCAAAGGATAAATAAATAATTAATTAACTTTTTTTTTTTAACTTTACCTTAAAGCTGCGATTGAGCCTTAACTGCAGTTGCACATGGTTACAGCAGACTTTCTCCGAGGCTGACAAAAATGGAGATGGAACCTTGAGCATTGGAGAAGTTCACCAGCTTCTCCACAAACTCAATGTGAATTTACCCAAACAGAAAGTCAGAGACATGTTTCAAGTAAGGCCTTATGTCTACAACTATAAATCTGCAAGCTGCCACAGATTTCGTGAATGTTTTACCTTGCTAATGTGACCAAAGTTCAACCAGCAACAGAACTTAGTAATGCTAACTTTTAGGTTCTTCTTCAGCACAGCGTAGATGCTACACAACAAACAAGCTTCAAGTTCAAGATTTTGCAACAACATTGCAAAGCATTTGCAAAATAAGAATTGTCAACCTTGAATCCTTGAATTAAACGCTAACATTTAACATGCTAACATGCTTGTGTTTAGCATGCTAAAACGCTAATTTTATATTTGCTGCCTATCTGTAAGATGCTTTGCACATGCTAATGTTTATAGTATCAATTAATCCTCCAAGAAACACAAATATTGGAATACTTCAAAACATTTGTATTTAAAGTTGAAAAGGAATTACACTCAACTTAATGATTATGCATTTAGGAGAAAAAAGCAGAAAATCATAGAAAACAAGAAGTCAACTCTGCAGTGTAAAAGATTATGCATGAAAGTCAAAATATATTTGAGCACAAAATGTGTGTCAAAAACAAAGAAGTAAAGACTAAAAATGTCGATTTAAATTGCTCCAATTAAACAAGAGCCAACAGTTAGCTCACTGCTAACACTCTCCTTGGGCCTTAGGAGAAAAGAGCGGGAAATCACAGAAAACAAGAAGTCAACTCTGAAGTGTAAAAAATTATGTGTGAAAGTCAAAATATTTTTGAGCACAAAATGTGTGTCGAAAATAAAAATTAAAGACTAAAAATGTCAATTTAAAATAACTCCAATGAAACAAGAGCTAATAGTTAGCTCACTGCTAACACTCTCCCTTAAGCCTTAGGAGAAAAAGCGGGAAATCACAGAAAACAAGAAGTCAGCTCTGCAGTGTAAAAAATTATGCATGAAAGTCAAAATATATCTGCGCACAAAATGTGTGTCAAAAATAAAAATTAAAGACTAAAAATGTCAATTTAAAACAACTCCAATAAAACAAGAGCTAATTGCTATAGCTCATGCCTAACACTCTCCCTGTGGCGTTTGTAAAAGTGAGAGGATGCTTTCTGTAATTTCCCTAGAATATCACAACAACGTAAAATGTTGAAAAATGTAAAAAAATTAAAAATAAAAAATAAAAAATATGAAATAAAAATTAAAAAAGGTTTAAATTCCCTAGAGATTTTATGAGCAGGATTTCTGTAGAATATTTTATTCAAAGGAGCAGACGGATTAAAAGGTGTCAGTGCAGACAGACACTGTTACTTGGCAGAGCAGTGCAGGGTACCACAGGAAAACCATATGGCCACCACAGATGGCTTTAGTTGCACAGTATTATTCCATTAGTAGCTCACTGGCTCCATTCTGATGACCATATCTGTGAACGAGCTGTAGTTTGTTGATAAAATAGAGATAATCTTCTAATCACACACTTTTCCTTTACCTGAGTGAATAATTTCAATCTCTGACTGGGCATAAACCCAGTTCGTAAAATTATTTTGTCCCTATCTGCAGGAAGCAGACACGGATGAGATCCAGGGCTCATTGACCTTTGATGAATTCTGCTCCTTCTATAAGATGATTTCCACCCGCAGAGACCTCTACCTGATCATGATCTCCTACAGTAATCAGAAAGAAGTACTGGATCTGCAAGACCTTGCACGTTTTCTGGAAAATGAACAGAAGGTACAAACGTATCAGAACACACGCAGAGCTGTTGCTTCGGGGTATTAAAAAAATCTATGCATTTGATTTGTATTAAATTATATTTTTAAAGATGCTATTGATGATTTTTATCTGAGTTTTTTTCTGCTCTTGTTGACCCTAGTCGAAGGATTATGTTTGAGACTGCCTGAACTTTCTGGGTGGGTTCTTGTGTTGATGGGGTGCTTGATATTTTGAAACTGTTCAATATTTTTAACAATGCACCTTTCTGTCTCAGTCATCTCACTTTAAAATCCACTGCATCATATATTTTCTATTAATTTCAAATTGTTTATTCAGAATAACAGTACTGTTTGCAAACACAACATTTAAGCCCATCAGCTGAGGAGGCACATCCCACAAGCAGCTGCAGAGGCGAAACAAGCTACAGAACGATGCTGGAAACAGTACAGCAGTTACACTCTTAAAACATATAAACCTTCAAATGTTGAATAAATGTAACTTTAGTATAACGCAATCAGGATGACTCACCTTTGCATTTAGCTGCATTTGTAGGGGACGGTTTATAGTAAAGTATTTTGGTGTTGGCACGTGTTACAAATGTGATAAATATTGGTTGAGAAGATGCGAACAGTCATTTTTGTTTCCTTTGTAGATGCGAGGTCTGACCAGGGAGCATCTAGTTGACATTGTTGCTAAATTTGAGCCATGTTCTAAGAACCTTCAACGCATGGTACTGGGCATTGACGGTATGTGGACTTTTCAAACGTGACAAGAGGAAATCAAAAGCATCACGTCATTCAAACTGAAGGTGATTTAAATATGCACATGAAAATGAATCTTTTTTTTTTCTTCAGGCTTCACCAACTACATGCGAAGTCCTGCTGGTGATATCTTCAACCCTGAGCACAACCAGGTCAACCAGGACATGACGCAGCCTCTCTGTAATTACTTTATTGCCACGTCTCACAACACCTACCTGACTGGAGACCAGCTGCTCTCTCAGTCACGGGTGGAAATGTATGCGTATGTTCTGCAGGCAGGCTGTCGCTGTGTGGAGGGTAAGAACCTGCAAAAACTGAAGCAATCGTCATTGAACTGACGTTGGAGACCGGTCCACATTTCTTTTGGTATCTGTTTTCTTTCAGTGGACTGCTGGGATGGACCAGATGGAGAACCCATCATCCATCATGGCTACACGTTGACGTCCAAAATTCTCTTCAAAGACGTCATTGAAACAATAAACAAATACGCCTTCACAAAGTCTCAGTGAGTGCTTTTGTGTCCTGACACTGATAAATGTTCTGTCGAGCCGATTAAAAGTCTCAGTATGTCACGCTGGCTCATTTCCAGGTACCCAGTGATCTTGTCTATAGAGAACCACTGCACTGTACCTCAGCAGAAAAAGATGGCTGAGTACCTGAAAGAGGTGCTGCAGGACAAACTGGACCTGTCCAGTGTGGATGTGCATGAATGCAAGCGGCTGCCTTCACCTGAGATCCTGAAAGGGAAGATTTTAGTCAAGGTGAAGCGTTTCCTCCTCAATAATCACGGCCCATTCAGGAAAAAGTGCCGTAGTTGTTCAAATACAAAGAATAGCACAGCCAGAGGTGCACGAAGATGGAAGACATTTATAACAATTGATTCTTGGTTTTCAGGGAAAGAAACTGCCGGCAAATCTTGATCCTGATGCAGAGGAAGGTGATGTGTCTGACGAAGACACTGGAGATGAGGAAGAGGAGAACAGTGATGACGACAACCTACAGGCAATTTCTCTTTCGTGGATGGCTGATGGATAGATGGATAGACAGATGGATGGATGACGAATCCTTTTTGGCTATTTCAGGATGGGAATAGTGTTGTGTCAATAACGGCGCCCAAAAAGAAGAGACGATTTGGCAGATCAATTATGAGGAGTTTCAAAAGAAAGGTCAGCTGTTTTGTTTTCATCTCAAGTTACATTTGATAAAAGGTTAAGCGAAGCAAATTTGTCACACAGTTTTCTTTGATACTTTTCAGAGAAAAAGGAAAGCGCAGGTGAAGAACAAGGCCTTGTCGGACGGTGAATCGGACTACAGCAGCCGGGAGAGGACTCAGATTGTTTACCATCCCAAGTAAAACCAATTATTGAAGCGGATATGTTATTTATCTAACGAATACATATCTGAAGTCCCATTTTACAACTCTCCCTTTAGAAAAAGGAAAACAATGAGATTGTCTAGAGCTCTGTCTGACCTGGTCAAGTACACAAAGTCTGTTCATGTACATGAGATAGAAACACAAGGTAAAGCCTAAAATCACTGGAGTAGCAGTTTTCTGCTAAGGTCATGGATGCTACGCAATCACGGTTCTCTTTCTGGCAGGATTTGCAAGCAGCTGGCAGGTGTCGTCTCTAAACGAGACCGTAATGAACCAGATTTTACAGCTAAAACCAGGCGAGTTAGTGCTTTTGAACCAGCGCCAGCTCCTGAGAGTCTATCCGTCAAACTTCAGAGTGGACTCGAGCAACTTCAACCCACAGATGTATTGGAATGCAGGATGCCATATGGGTAACAGACTGTCACATGTACACTTAAAATAGACCTGATATCACCATCAGAGTTTCATCGTGCCCTTTGACTAAGTGTTGCCGTTTTGTTTTAGTCGCAATGAATTACCAAACAGAAGGTCCTATGCTTGAATTGTACCGAGCCAAGTTTGCAAGCAATGGAAACTGTGGGTACATTCTGAGGCCTAAGTGCATGTGTAAAGGTATGCAGACTGCAGAATAAATGACGAAGCCTTTAAGCAGCATGAATAATAAAAGCAATTTATTCTTTGCAGGTGCCTTTAACCCAGTGCAGGAGGTTCCCCTACCAGGACACAGAAAAACTCAACTGGTGCTAAAGATCATCAGTGGACAGCAGCTTCCCAAACCCAAAGACTCCATGTTTGGAGACAGAGGGGAGGTAACAACCTTTATAGTAAATACAAAATTTGAGTTTTTTAAAAGAAAGTTTTTATGTCTAAATTTCTGCCTTTTCCCCCTTTGTCTTAATGTGCTTTTAGATCATTGATCCCTTTGTTGAAGTTGAGATCATTGGTCTGCCTGTTGACTGTTCCAAGCAGCAGACTCGAGTTGTGGATGACAATGGTGTGTAGAGAAACCTGAGAATTTTCAAAATGATATCATAGCAAGGGTTAATGCTTTATTGATATTTTTTTTACATTTCTGTCATAGGTTTTAACCCCATGTGGGAGGAGACCCTTGTCTTCAACATTCAAATGCCTCACATCACCCTGGTGAGGTTCCAGGTGTGGGATCACGATCCTATTGGACGAGACTTCATTGGGCAGAGGACTGTGGCTTTCACCAGCATGATGCCAGGCAGGTTTGATGGTAACCTCTCCAGAATTGGACTGAAGATCAAATTGTCCTTTCTATTCTGATGAAAGACAATTATTTTTTTCCACAAACACACCTAGTATTTCCTTTATTTGAATCTTTTCAAACGCCGGATTAGAATAAAAGAGACAAAACTTACAGGAACCATTTTATTATCATTCTATGAAGGGCAGGCAATCATGATAATTGCCTGTGTAAGTGTGTGTGTGTGTTAGCAAAAGATCTTATGAATTTCTGAATAGGTTTTTATTGAAACTCTTGTAAATTAATTGTTGAATGTGCCTCTTGAAGTCAACCTCATTTAAGATGACCGCCACAGCTAATTGACCATGGCAAACTCAAAAATATCCATGTCTCAAAGCCTTTTATATAATGGTGTGCCACTTGTTGAGAATTACCTAGTACTAATTAAATGTTACCAGTTAACCTAACATAAGTCCACAAAACAAAAAGCATGTTTGCCAACAAATGATTTGTCAGCGCTCTGATTAAGATAAAATTGTCAGTGTCCGTCTGAAGAGAACAGAAATACTGTATTAACCAGTTTGTTTGATTTGCTTTCCCAGGTTATCGACACGTCTACCTGGATGGAATGACAGAAGCATCAATTTTTGTTCATGTTGCTATCAATGATTTACCAGGAAAGGTATAGTGTTTTAAAATGACATTTTGTTAAAAAATATTAAGTAGCTTATTGTTGTTGTTGTTGTTTGTAAAAACAGATGAAACCTGCTAACGCTATGCAAGCAGCCAGAAAACATATCCAAAAAGCAGCTCAGAAGCATATGAAGAGCAACCAAAGGCATCCATCATTAGAAGTCTCTGTCCAGTCCTCAGAGGATGGGCGTCCCCTTTTCTTCCACAAGGATTTGGACACCGTCTCACAGGACAGTAAGACCGGGGAAATGTCTTCGGTGGCGCAAGGGCCAGCGATCAGGGCTGCCATTCACAAAGGAGCCATGAGTGAGCCAGTGAGGCGAGCTCACCGAGTTAAGATTCATGAACCGCCAGAGACGAGGAGAGGCTTCTTTAGCCGGATGTCTTCCACCGACTCAAACCACGGCGGGACGGCTCCCTGTGTGAAAGAGGAAAGCTTTGACCCTGACACCCCTTCTCAGCTTTCTCATCCTGAGAATCCAGCTGCTGATGGCCAGAATCCAAGAGAGCAAAAAGAGGAAAACGAACCATCAGAGTCGAACTGTACTGAGATGCAGATGGGAAAAGGATTCAAACTGGAGCAGTCCGAGATACCAGAGGAAGCAGAGCCAGACGAAGACATTTTCAGTGAATCTGGGCCAACGCCAGAAGCTCAGAGCCGCACAGGTTCTGCCCCCCAGTCTCAGCTCGTTCCACCGTCTGAAGCCAAACTCTCGATGCTCATCCCCGCATCATCCCCTGCCAGGGTGGGATGGACCTCAGATGCCACTCCTCACAACCCTCAGTTCCTACCACACTTTGAACCCAATCTCTCAACACTTATCCCCCCGTCATCTCCCGCCAGAGTCAGACGGACATTAGAGGCTCCTCCTCACATTTTACCGTCCACTCCAATACGAACCAAAGCCCACGCCCGCAGTGTCCCCAGAAAACAGACTGCCTCTCCGCAGACGCCGGCAGCGACTCGCAAGCCTGCTTTCGACTGGCAAGAACAGACTTACAGCAAGCAGGTGAGGCGCATCCCCAACGGCCTCTGCCTGTCAGACACGTCCAGCTCCAATGACGGCAGCACCGACAGCCTGGAGTTTGTTCCTGCCTGCGTGCCAGAGCGACGGGAGGGCACCCTGCAGAGGGAGATGAAGGCCCTGTTTGACCAGAAGATGAGAGAAATTCACTGTAAATCACCACTCTTTCTAGACGGCGAGGCCTACTTGCAAGAACACTTGTAACTAAGTAGAAACGTCCACAGTTGAAAAAGAAGGTGATGCAGTTGTGTCATCCTGAGATTGACTCGTCTTAACTTTTTTAAGTCTTGTGACTCGTAATACCAAAGTTCTTCAGAAGAAGAAGGATGACCACAAAACTAAAGTGAGAGACGGACGAGAAAGAAGACGGGACCGATTCTCATCTCTGGCGTTAGCAAAGAAACATTTTATTTGTTTTTAGCACAGCTGGAATGTTTACAGTCAACATATGAAACTCATGGATTCACTTGATGCTGCTGCCAAATGTACAAAGAGCTTAAAGCGACATTATAAATTAGTAGGCTGCTAAAAATATGAGCTTTGTTGGCCACTTTTGTTCAGATTTTAAATGTAAACTTGAATTAAAAATCATTTTTAACAACAAAAAAAGATCTTTCAGTAATCCTTTAATCATTAGTAAGACATAATAAAATGTGAGTTTTTAGGTTTTAATTTTTTTCCATTGAATAAGAGGTCATTTAAGTTCAATGTTTATTTCAGCGCATTATTCTTCTAAATGAAATTAAAAAACAAATCCTTGACTAGTTGATGTTTCAAGGTCCTTATGCTTTTTCTTTGTCTACATTTTCCCGTGGTTTGTTGGCTCTGCCGTTCCTCAGGCGCAGACTCAGCTCCTCGTTCAGCACAGCGCAGCAGGATTTCTGAAAAGATTGACACGAGCACAGAAAAACACTAGAATGCATCACACTGATACCTTTAACGTGAACTTTGGTTTACACATGAGCTTGTGCACAAACACGAGTACGATTTTTAATGATTTGTTCATTTATTTCACAACAAATGCCATTTTTAACTGTAACTCTCATGTATTTATATGGAAGAAGAAATTCTGCAGCTATCGGGCTAACTTGAAGTTATGTGCACTTGCACATACCTGCTGCTCTGCTGCTCTTTTGCGACTCTGAAAAGTGAGCTCGAGGACAGCCAGAAGTGTTCCCAGTCCAAGGCCCAGCGACAGAACCAGGAACATCCCCTTCAGGCTGTGTGACTGCAAAGCTGAAGGTTTGGCTTTATCTGCAAAGCAGCTGCTGGCCCACCATTTGCTTCGCAGATAAGCCAGCTCTCCGGCCTCGCTCAGCTGGAGGACGGCAACGCTGAGGTTCTTTATGATTGGAGAACCTTCACGAAAGGCAACATTTTACGATTAGATTTATTTCACTAGTTATTTTCACGTTTAATTTACGAAAGTTCAAGATGAGCAGCCTCACCGAGAGCAGTGGCGATGCTGTATCCTCTCATACCAACGACTTCGTGTGCTCTCACCAGCTCACAGTGACGGGCCACGGCCAAGTCCAAAGAAACCGACTCCCCAATGAAAGCATAGTTTCCCTCTTTGACACGTCTGACACCCTCGTCCATAGACGACACAAAACTCTTCGTTCTCTCCATGTGCTCATATATTCTGCGGTACACGGGGTTGTTTGAATTCTGGAAGGAGGGAAGCAACAGATTTCTAGCAAACTCTTACAAAGCAGATCGATCTTTAAGTCGCACTTGCCTTGAAAAAAGCGAGGGTGGAAGAGCCGGCCAGGCAGCCATACTCGATCGTGTTCTGATTGGCCAAGTCCTCAAACTCTTTCACCGTCAAGCGACTGGACTCGGCGGTCTTGGACGAGCTCAGGTTGGAGAAGTAACAAGCCAAGAGGACGACAGAAAACAACCACCAGCTGCTGCAGATGACGCGCCCAGACGGAGCTCTGGGATGATGACCAACGCCTGGAATGCAGACGTGGTGGGATAAGAGGAAACAAACGACTGAAAAACATGTTTATTTGCAAAAATTTTACACATTTTTTGTTTGAAATGACATACAACTGTTTAAAAAAAAGTTATTGGTAATAATGGTGCAGCAGAATATCAGTCAAAATGTGCTTGGCTATGCAGTGATGAACTATCACTAGTCTTGTTCAGTTGCTCAGTAATAAAACATATTACAGGTAACTAAAAACTCTAGTTGTGTTATGAAAGATAAATTTGATAGAACATTGTGCTGTTTGATTAAAAGCAAATTTAGAAAAAAAAAACATTTGACTTCAGTTTATCAAAAAAGAAAATAATTCAAATTTGAACAATAGTTTTACAAGGTTGGTGTCCTGGTGTATTTCTTTACATTGACTTGTCTCTGCTTCAAAAGAGGGTCATCATCAGTCCAACATGTTGGACACATTGTGTTAAAGCTCTGCTAAATGAACATTAAAACAAAAGCTGAATAGAAAATAGCATTTTATACTCACTAACCACGTGATCTGTTAATTTACCAGGATGGAGCAGGCATGCAACGGGTTTACAATTTGTAATAAACCACTGCAAGTTGCTGCTGTTAATCTAAAATGAATTGCAATTAGTCATTTATGGACACAAATCCATGTATCTTTGCTGTTTACCTTGTAGAGTTAGAGCTCCAGCTGTATACCACAGGCTGTAGAGGAAGCTGAATCTGTTTTTCTCACTCTGAGCCTGACTCCACTCACACGGGCTGAGTCTGCATTTTACACAAGAAGTATTCAACTCAAAAGGAATCCTACTACCAACGTGTAAAGAACAAATAATTACAGACAGGATGTCACGTCGTTAATAAATCTTGATTATTATTTGTTCAAAGGTGACAAAGACTAAATTGTCTTATCACCAACCTGGCTGTGATGAAGATGCAGGCAGCAGTGGCCACGTAGGCGAGGAGTATGCCAATCCACGTTTCCAAGGAAAAAGGAGTCAGGAAGTCAAAGAAGCCTGCTTCCTCTGAGATGTCTTTCCTCAGCAGGATGCTGATCCCTGTCTGCATGAAGGGTTTGGTCATGCCCACCGCTTTCTCCCGAGCTGCAGTGAGAGTCAGTGGCGCGATCGCAAGGTCTGCCTCCTGCATATAGAAATCATTGATGCTTTCTGCTTGTGTCAGCAAATATAAAAAAAAAAGAAGTTATTTTTAACATTTGTTGTGCTTGTCTGTCATAAGAGAACAGTATTATTGTGTGAGTCACCCAGCCGTGGCTCCTTC
Source organism: Hypsolebias martinsi (assembly GCA_031762355.1). Taxonomy (NCBI): domain Eukaryota; kingdom Metazoa; phylum Chordata; class Actinopteri; order Cyprinodontiformes; family Rivulidae; genus Hypsolebias; species Hypsolebias martinsi. The sequence continues at coordinate 19,604,266 of JARVGQ010001639.1, read as the reverse complement.
CAAGATTTATTTATGTATTTATTGTACTCACCTTTCTAACCACCTCTCCAATCATCCCATTCCAGTTCCCGTTCTCATCTTGCCTGCCATACGAGCCATCTTTCACCAGCTGCACTTTGTACTTGAAGCCGAGTTTTTTGGCTACTTCAGCGAGCAAGTCCATGCAAAAGCCTTCCAGCTGAGAGCCTTTGGCCATTGTATATGGCTCTTGCTAAAAATAAATAAAAAAAATAGAGAACAATATTCTAATGCACCTCATCTTAAAGGTTGTCTGACACTTGACGTATGGGTAAAGTCATAGATCAAATACCTTTATTGTTGTGATTCTGAGCTCAGACTGTACTGATGTGGACGGGGAGAAAAAAACGCATTAGTTGCAGTTTTATACATTTCCAAATTTTAGACAAAAACACCTTCAACACATCCTTTGTTCTGGATATTGTGATCCATTTAGGAGACTGCAGTCCTACATTGATTTTAGTGTGAGTAAGTATTCACTTTTTCTATTCATAACTCTCAGAAGAAGACGTTTTAATGGCCTAAACTTCATTTAGTGTACTGCGCAAAAAAACAATCCTTCAGCTCCAACTGGCCAGAGGGACTTTTTAAAGTGTGGAGACATTTAGGATGAACCATGACGCACACGAATCATGTTCTCCAGTCACAACAAGTCAGGAATGTATAGGTAAATATAACGAACACAACTTTTCGTAGTGACACATGCATTTCTAACATTCTACGCACATTAAAAAAAGACCTGACATTGTCAGATGTACAGAAGTGACCTGCCTGCAGTTCTCCACTGCAGCAGAGAGCGCAAGAAATATTGAACCGAAAATTAAATGAAACCCGTTACTGCTGCACATCTCAGTGTTTTTCCAAGACAACATTGAGACACACAACACCTAAAGCACTTTACTGCTCAACTTATGGCAAAAAGTCTTTTTAGCAAATGTTTAATAATTTTGCTTTTTTTGCATGTATAGCAGGTCTTATATGAATAATGCAGATTAATAGAGAAAACATGTTAAATATATCAGGAAAGGAAGACACTGTATAAGGTTTTAATAAATGTCAAGTCATCATTATAGTCAGGAAGCTACTTCCAGTTTCTTTTTCTCTCTCTCTGAAGCTTTTGGAGCTGATGTCCATTCTAAATTAAACACAGCCAAAGTTCCTGTGCCCAGACCAACTCTGACACAGAGGTATATTTGTGTTAAAATTTGGGATGCATGTATAGATTTTCTGCTCATGAGGGGGCTTCCGGTGTCCTAGAGATCTTGAGTAATTTCTTTCTTCTGAAAAGTACACTCCGCAATCTATTTAAAGCAGTGTGTTAGAGTCTCAGTGGCACAGCAGTGCTGGATGGAAGGCTAGACAAAGAGCATCAAAAGCCTCAATTCAGGCCAAAACCTCAGGGATCCGTCCCCATGGAGAGATCCTGACAACCATCAGATCCTCCTTCAACAAATAAAAATAAAAATAAAAAGACGACATGTATGTGAGCTTGTCAAGCCCCCAAAACCTTTTGGCCTCTCTGAAACACTGGGTCTTTGTTCGCATCAAAGGCTTGATTCATTACCAGTTTTGTGAGATGGTCATTGGCTCGATTCCTTCTGCTGGGAAAGATGTGATCAGCAGAAGATGCCATCTCCACTGTGGCTCTCACCCACCTGGAGCAGAAGGACTACTACGTTCGTATGCTCTTTGTGGATGTCACATCTGCCTTCAACAACATGATTCCCCAGACCCTGGTGGACAAACTACTCACACTAGGACTAAGCTCCTCCATTTGCAACTGGGTCCTAGACTTCTTAACAAACAGACCACAGTCTGTGAGGATCCACAACTTCTCCTCCACCATAACCCTCAGTACTGGCTCGCCTCAGGGCTGTGTGCTGAGCCCTCTCCTGTTTACTCTGGTCATGTATGACATCCAGGCTGTCAAATTGTAAGTTTGCAGATGATACAGCGATGATGAGTCCAGCTACAGGCAGGAGGTGCAACACCTGGAGTTGATGCAGGAAGAACAACCTTCACGTCAATGTGAAGAAAACAAAGGAGATGATTGTGGACTTCAAAAGGAACAAACACACCTACACCCCCGCTGAATATCGGAGGATCTGTGGTGGAACTGGTCTCCAGCTACAAGTACTTGGGTGTGCACCTGAATGACAACCTCAGCTGGAGCAACAACACCACCAGCCTGATC
>JARVGQ010001639.1:19581806-19599589 GCA_031762355.1 Hypsolebias martinsi | reverse complement strand
ATGACGTCACCGGGTGCCGTTCGTAAGTCCGAGTTGCCGTAGGTCGGGGGCGCCGTAACCCGAGGACTACCTGTATATAAATAATAATACTGTACAGTATAAAATATATTTTCTTCATCTGCTACCTTTCATTTTATATATATATATTTTTTCCAATTACATGTAATTGCTGTATTTCATTATTGTATAAAATGAATTTGCATAAATAAATAAATATGGGCTCCCATCATTGGGCACTTTTAAATGGGTTTACTAACATTCCCAAGCTTTTCTAGTGGGTGTATCACATAGACTACACCACTGGACCATGTAAAAACGGTCAAATAAATGTAATTTAGAAATGTGTGAGCCTTTCTTGGTGTGTTTTTTATAATAAATTAATTTCTTCTGAGTGAATGATATGAAAGGAAGGAGAAAAACACTATTTTAGTCAATAACATGAACATTTATGTTTCTTTTTGGGGTTAAAGGGGAAAATGTAGCCACACTGGGAATGTCAACATCTTTTTGGCTTTATAATAAGGTATTTTCTTTTGTTTTGAGTGCTCCAGAGTACACTACTCTGTTTGAGGTGTTTTTAACATGGAAGTGCACAATAAATAAACACATTCTATGCAACTGTTCGGTGTGTTATGGCGGTGACCGTCCTGTTGTTTTTCTCAGTCTCTCTCCGCGCTGACCTCCAGCACGAGCCCGCTGAATCCGCTTCGTCTCGCGGACCAACCTCAAACCGGTGCGCGGCGCGTGCGAGCTATGGCGTCGACCTGCAATTGGCTGAGGTGATTTTTTTTCCTTCCAAAGGGGCGTTTTTTTCAAGCCATCTTGACTGAATGTTTAGCCTCTTCCAAGGTACATTAATTTGATATCTTCGGGATTTTGTGCCCGCCGCCATCGTTTGAAAGGCTCAAGCCGCACCAATGTAACCGGGTCGAGTCTTCGTGTTCGTCCGAAGCCCCAGCGGAGAAGCGGGGCGCTGAAAATAAAATGTCGCTCCCTGAAATTACCGGCCAAGCTAAGCTAACGGCTAACATGTCCGCCTTTGGTCGGAGCCTGCCACTAGCTGACATTTAACCAGGAGCGATTCTTCCGTTTGGCACTCGCGCTGCGGAGGACGGTTCATCGAGGTAAAAAGAAAAAAACTCTGGTGTTTTCAGAATTATCAGCACTGTTTTAGAAACACTTCCGTTGCTAATATGTGTGTGTCCTGTCCGACCGAGCAACGTTATCACATCAGGCAGAGACAGCCGTTTTTGCAGGGGTCTGGAGCACAAAGAGATAGCCACAACGGCGCTCCGTCGCAGTGTCGTGCCCTAACGTCTACATGCCATAATTTAATGCATTATGGCACGGTGCACAGGCAGCAGTTACTCTCTGGTGGCTGACTGAATGTGTAATTGGGCTGCTAATCATCTTGCAATACAAGCACCGTCTCTGCCGTTGTGCGCCTAAAATGGCTGACAGATGTTAGATACTCGGGCTGGTATTTAGCGCTCGACAACCGAACGCGCTTAGCAACAGGGTGGAAAAACACGATTCTGACTTGTGATTGGTCCAACCGCGCTACCGACGGGTGACTGGACCAATAAGCGTGCAGCTGAGATGCAAGCAGTGCAAATTGCTGTGTTTGTGTTTGTCAGCAAGGCTGCTTGACGCAACAATCCATGTTATTAGAGTTTAGCCCCTTTTACATATTACTCATTATGGCCAAGCGTTTAAAAAATATATACCCACGTGTTAAAATTTAAACCAAGCTATTGAAACCAAGCTTTTATGTCAAAATTGTTGAAGCAGTATGTTGATTATGAGTATAATAATTGTTTATAACACTGGTTTGACTTGTTTATTTTGCTTTAGTTGCATTTTAACATAACGTCCAACACAAGGAGGCCAAAATTAAAGCTTGGTCTGAGCCAAGGCCCTATCTCTGTTAATATTTATTGAAAAAGATATGATTTAGTACTGCACAATATATCTTGAGTTTTTCGTCATTTCAGTACATTGCAGTATCAATATTGCAAAGGACCCCTTGGAATACAACAAATCATAAACCGTAATATGTCAATATTCTTCCATTTGTGTTCTGCCTGCTAATATTATATTTGGTCAATCCAACAGACTCACTGGCTTCTATGCCTGCACCTGTTCCCACATACTTTGAGTTTGACACATCTGCAATAGATTATATGTATAAAATGGTAATAGATGTTTTTTGTGTGAACATGTGTAGGTTCATGTCATTAATCTGTCTGTCATACTTCAGTTCAATTTGTAATCTAAATGCAGTTCAGATCAATCACATTAAGACCAAATTGAACCATAAATCTAACAAAATGAAGATCTTTAGAATTTAGTATTGTTTTGGGAACTCATTGACAATGGATAGTCTTATCATGAGGTTTATATATGTTAACAATGTTTTAAATACAAATAGAATTGTGACACAGGCAAGTTAAAATATTTAATTCAGACATAAGTTCTCATAAAAACAATTTAAAACATACTTGCAGGATGAGGAAAAAGCTAACATGCTTATTCAGAGTATTATGTATTAATATGAAACATCAAACAATTTTTAGATTGAAAGATGTGTTTTACACTTGCTTTACAATATTTGTATTTGTTTTCAGCAACTACAGTAAATTATCATTTTTACATTTAAAAAATATTTTAATAACTTGATTTTTTTCCTGTCCATTTGTCAGATTGGAGTACAGTCCCATGCGGAAGGTACAAAAGCGGGAATGCAATACATTTGTTAGAGGACTCAATATGGGAAGGGGTCGAGGCAGAGGGAGAGGAAGAGGCAGGGGGTCATCTGGTCAGCTGCGGTCCCCCTCGCCTTACAGACTGCAGCTCTCCCCATCCAGGGAAACCTTGACATACGCTCAGGCCCAGAAAATTGTGGAAGTGGACCTTGAAGGAAGGCTCCATCGAATTAACATCACAGATCTTCTGCCAGTAATTACAGAGGATGAAATGATGGCTCAGGACATCGCAGAGTGCAACAGCAACAAGGAAAACAGCGAGCAAACGCAGAGTAAAAGCAAATCATGGAGGAAACCCTCTAACAATAAAAGCAGAAGGAGCGGTAAAAATGTGTCTCAACAAAATCAGTGGACTGGCTCGCAGCAGCTTACTGGATCTACTTATTCTTTCCAGCATCCATCTCAAACCCCTCTGCCTGAGCCCACATTTCATGTCCTGAGTTCAGTTTCTCCATCTGAGGCACCTCCTCTCCCATCAGCCTACTACCGTTACATAGAAAAGTCTGGGGAGGAGCAGGACAGTGTGGCTGAGTACGACATGGACGAGGAGGACTTGGCTTGGCTGGAGATGGTGAACCAAAAGAGGGTGTCTGATGGCCATGCGTCTGTATCTGCGGACACTTTCGAGCTTCTTATCGATCGCCTGGAAAGAGAGTCGATCCTCGAGTCCCGCAGCCAGGCTCTGTCCCAGAATGCTGTTGATGAAGATGCTTTTTGCTGCGTTTGCTTGGACGATGAATGTCTGAACAGTAACGTCATCTTGTTTTGTGACATCTGCAACTTGGCCGTCCACCAGGAGTGCTACGGCGTGCCCTATGTACCTGAAGGCCAGTGGCTGTGCCGCTGCTGCCTGCAGTCCCCCTCCCGCCCTGTAGACTGTGTGCTCTGTCCAAACCGAGGAGGTGCCTTCAAGCAGACGAGTGATGGACGATGGGCTCATGTTGTGTGTGCCATATGGATCCCAGAAGTTTGCTTTGCAAACACAGTGTTCTTAGAGCCCATTGAAGGAGTCAAAAACATCCCTCCTGCTCGCTGGAAGCTTACATGCTATCTGTGTAAGCAGAAAGGCAGGGGAGCATCCATTCAGTGCCACAAAGCCAACTGCTACAGAGCTTTTCATGTCACCTGCGCCCAGAAGGCTGGCTTGTATATGAAAATTGATCCGGTCCGAGAGACGGGCGTTAACGGCACCACCTTCTCTGTGAAGAAGACTGCTTTCTGTGAGCATCACTCCCCTGTTGGGTCTCGGCAGGACGGGTCTGGAGATGAGTCCATAGAAGGAAGGATGGTAGGGGGGAGGGGTAACAGAGGTCAAAGGTCATACACACAAAGCTCACCCTCACCCACTAACAAGAAGGCAACCAAAGGTCAGAAAAAGAAGAATTCAAAAGGGTCTGGTTCAACACGTCGCTCGAATATTCCTGTGCTGCTTGTGCCTCAGATCCCCTCTCACAGGTATGACTTTTGCATATCTGTTGTTTCATTGCCGTTTTTGTTGCTTCCAAAGAAGTTTTCCGTTACAAATCAGAAGTTTTGACTGTTTTAAAGGAATTTCTAAACTTATTTCTTTACACGTTTCAATGTATAATTGTTACATTGTTCATCACAGGCTGAACAAGATCTGCACGGGGGTTGAAGTACAAAGGAAAAACCAGTTCATGCAGAGACTTCACAATTATTGGTTACTGAAACGCCAGTCAAGAAATGGCATGCCTTTAATACGCCGGCTTCATTCTCATCTACAAGCTCATAAAACTGCAGAGCAGGTAAACATAACTAAAGTATTCATCACATAACAGTTTTTATGCTGTTGTGAAAACTAAATACTAATAGTTTGGCCATCTTTGACATGAAATCGGGTATTTGTCTTTCGCTTGATATTCAGCGGGAGCCCGATGAAAAGCTGAGTGCTGCAAGAGAGGAACTGCGATACTGGCAAAAGTTGAGGCAGGACCTGGAAAGAGCTCGACTTTTGGTGGAACTTATCCGTAAGAGAGAGCGGTTAAAGAGAGAACAGGTAAAAAGGAAGTCAGAAGCAAGACACAAGAAATAATTGTCTGGAGTATTGTTTATAGTTGGTCATAAGTATTAGTAGGATCAGAACAAAAAATGTGGTAACAGTTTGGGATTTAAATGTGCAAATAATGTGTAATGTAAAAATCGAGGCGGCTTTAGTCCATCTTACTCTGCAGCATTTGTCACTTATTTAAACTTTGTAAAGCGACCTTGTATTTCCCTCTGCTCTGTGCTTTGTTATTATTGTCACTGTTAGCTGAAAATCCAGCAGGCTGCCCTTGAGTTAACGTTGACTCCCGCTCTGGTGCTTCTGCAATCCACTTTGGACCAGCTGCAAGAAAAAGACTCAGCCAAAATCTTCTCTCAGCCTGTCAACCTATCAGAGGTTGGTGTTACGTAGAGCAGCAATCTCGTTTTATTTGCTTTCTTCATTTACTTTGGGTTAACTATGACCTAGCTGACATTCTTATTTTCTATGATTTACGGAGGTCCCAGATTACCTGGAGTTTATATCCCAGCCCATGGATTTCTCCACGATGCGCACCAAACTAGAGGGACACGCCTATTGCTCCATCGGGGATCTAGAGAAGGACTTTGATCTCATGATCTCAAACTGTCTGAAATACAACTCCAAGGACACCCTGTTCCACAAAACAGCCTTACAGCTGCAGGAGGTGGGGGGAGCCATCCTCCGTCATGCCCACAGGCAGTCTCAGACCATTGGCCTGGACCCAAACACTGGCATGCACCTGCCAGAAGCACCAAACAAACATGGCTTCTACCAGTGCACATGGGAGGATGGTGAATGAGAACTAGATGTGTTTTCCTCAACATATAACCAACGTCCTTCGTCTGTGCTCTGGTTTAATTTTTATTCCCCGTCTCTCCACAGTCGATTCTCTCCTGGATCCAGAAAACAGGCTGCACCTTACCAAAGAGGAGCAGCTCAAAACCTTACTGGATAAACTGGACATAGTTGCGTCGATGCACACCAGTGGCGGTCGCACCAAACGCATTAGGCTTCTGCGCCGAGAGATCAACGCTTTGAGACAGAAGATGAACCAGGAGCAGCAGAGTGCTCAGCCCATGAATGGAAACAACAGGGATGAAGAAGAAAAAGAAGAGGAGGAGGAGGAGGTGGAAGAACGGCCAAAGAAGGGAAAGAAAAAAAAGGAGGATGCAGAAAATGGGCCTTTAGCTGCCATGTCAAACTCTACAATTGGTACAATACTTTATTATCCTTATACGTTTTTATTTTCTCAAGACTGAAATTTTGTTCAGTGAATGCAGTTTTGTGATGTCAAGCTTCTCATTTCAAATACCCTGGAGTTTTATGCTTCAAGTTGTGTAATTCATTAATGGTTCATTTCATGAATTAATTTAGTTCATTTAATTCATTAATGGTTTTAGCTGGGTTTTTTTTTTTTTTTTTTTAACAACCATTTCTCTACGATCCAGATGATTCTCCACCTGTCCTAGAGCTTACCTGTCCAGTATCATCACCCTTACCAGGAGATGCCCCTCTGGAGCCCCCTGTTTTGGGCATTGTGACAGGAGGGCGGAGGTCACCTGGGCGTTCCTACAAGCGCCAGAGATCCTCGCGCAGTGGAAACAAAAGCCACGGTGAAGATGAGGCAGAAGTGGGAGAAACGCCATCTTCTCAACCTGAGGCTGTTCATGAGGTTACGCCCCTTGGCACACCTCCAGCCCTGACCGTGGCTGGAGTTGGCCGTCGCACATCTGTTCTGTTCAAGAAAGCTAAAAACGGGGCACGAATGGGAAAGAACAAGTCCACGCCACTGCAGAATGGGGAAACCACTGAGGAGAAAACCAATGGTCTGGATACAACGCTCGTTAGCCCAGATTCAACCAGTGAGAACACCACCACCTTAACTCCTACCCCCAACACCTCCCCTGCCTCTGCCTCTCCTTCCACACACCACTTGCGTTCCAGAGGCCCCAGCTCAGAGAGTGAAGCTGACAACCCTCCTGCACCCCCCACAGAGGAAGGTAAGGCAGGGTGGATTAACACATTACGAGCGTTTCACTTTCACTAAAATTAAATTTGGTTACATTTTGTGTTTTTGCTAGGCCTGACAAATGGGAAGCACACTTCTGCAGACCAGGAAGAAGATGATGACTCGAACCTAACGTGAGTGTAAGGTCACAGAAGCAATGGGCCTCATGCTCAAAGTGCACAAAGTGCAACATCATTCAAATCTAAAAAAAATACAGCCTTTTTACCAGAGGTAAAACAATGTGTTTAATGATAACTCCCATTTAATATGTGAGACTGTCTTACAGACGACGCTGTCAAACACATCTGCAGCTTAACTTGAAGTTGTCTCAACATTATCTGACTGAAACCTTTAGCACAAACACTTTTTCATGTTGATCCTGGGAGCACAGGAAATCACACAAGCTCCTTAATGAACAGAGCACTTGTTGATTTTTAAGCACCAAATTAAGTCCTTCTGTAGAGTTATGAGCCTTTGTTAATTTACACTAGTTGAAAAAAATGTGTTGCTTTTTTGTCTTTTTTCAACTCTAGCGTTCCCCCTCCCAAACGCAGCCGAGGTAAGCCAGCGTTGGCGAAGGTTCCGAGCAAAGAGAACGGAGACGTCTCTGCATCCGGTGTGTTTCTTCTCCAAGCAATGCTCGCGTTGCTGACATGTTTATTTTATTCCTGTCAAAAACAAACATTTGGAAGTAAAACATTTGTAGGAGTAAAAATGGGAATAAATTGGGCTCAGGTTTTGTCAGCAGTTGAGATTAATGGCAAGTCTTGAAATATCCTGTTCACAGGAATGTCTACGCTTCTGTCTTTAGATAGTGAAACCGAACTTTCACCACTGGACCTAGTTTGGGCAAAATGTAGAGGATACCCTTCCTACCCAGCAATGGTGAGCATCTGTTTGATCCCACAGTCTATAAGTTACATATTTATTTGATAAAATAAAGAAGTAGTCACTATATTAAATTGTTACAGATTGTTAATCCAAACATGCCTCAGGAAGGACTCCTTCACAACGGCATCCCCATCCCAGTGCCTCCTGTGGAGGTGCTCAAACTGGGCGAATGGAGGAAAACTGAGGAGGATGAAGAGCTCTTCTTAGTGCTCTTCTTTGACACCAAAAGAACATGGTAAGATTTTTTTTTTTTACAAAACATTCAATAAACGCTCATATTGCATGTAAAGTCCAACAAGTCATCTGAGTCAATTTGAAAATATATTTGTGTGTGTGTTTAAGGCAATGGCTCCCTCGAAACAAACTACTGCCGCTGGGGATAGACGACACTGTAGACAAACTGCGCCTGATGGAAGGAAAGAAACCCAGCGTTCGCAAGTCTGTACACACTGCTTATGACCGGGCAATAGTGCATTTAAACCACGTGAGAGGAAACCAGAACTTCACTCCCTCCAATTTTATATAAATGTTATTTTAAAGATCTCATCTTTAACAACCTGACTGTATAGAAACGTCTTGAATCCTTTTCAAAATGTGGGAAAGTGTAAAACATTTCCAAAAAGGTTTTTGATTTTTTTTTCTTTTCCATAAAATTGTGAATATTTTTAAAATGAAGAAAGAAATGAAGAAATGTTCATAGATTAATTTAATTTATTCACGCAGTTTTTTTTTTTTTTTTAGGGTGTTTTTCTCAGCTGTTGCTATATGTTCATAGAAGTTTTTATCTTTGGCCAAAGTGAGTTCAGGCTCGGTGGAGAGAAGTGTATTTGTTCACCTGTCAAAAGGGATCGTTATGATTCAGAATATATTCAGATTGTATTAGCTGTTAACATGTCACTGTGTGTAATGAAGTGTGCAAGTCCCACTTTAACATTCATGTCCGACTCCCACCCCAAAAAGGAACGACTCCTTTCTAAATAAATATATATACAGTACAGCACAAAGCTGCCTAAAATCCAGTAGTTTTGCTGTAACCCTTTTTAATATTGAAGGTATAAAATCAACCTTCTACTGCAGGTAAAGACATTACATTTCAAATTTGGCCCCTACTAGAGAATCATTGGCTCTACGCTAAAAAATAACCTTCTCTGATTATTTAGCAGATGGAGAAGTGTTGAACAAAAACCAAAATTATTCATTTTATTTACATGGTTGCCACTAACATTTTTTTAAAAACCTTTTAGTTCAGCTAGGACGTGGTGTTGGTGGGACTTTTAACTGTGTTTGATGACTCTTTTTTCCATATTGTGAAACTGTTGGATGATCGTAGAATGCTGAAGTGGCCGGTGCACTTCTCTGGTCAGGAAGGTTTAAAGCCACTACAGACAAGAAGCAGATAAACCTGCTGCGATAACTTACTGAAGGCCTTGAAAGTTATTTGAAAATCTGTCTCAAAAGGCTTGAAAAGCACAAATGCTCTGATTAAAATATTAAAAAGGATAAATTACACTTTTTGGATAGGCATTTCCCAGGGCCATATGTGTGGCATACCTACTGTGTATGTACAGCTTATACATATATGTATACAAGCTCAGTGTGGTACAAGTGCATGTGTATAGTTCTGTAAATATGTAAATGTATGTTTATATTTGCTTACATGAAGTAATTTAAGGAATGCAAAAATCAAATATAGATTTTAATTTATAAATTTGTTGCAGTAGAGGTGTTATTTAAAAAGTAAAATATTGAAAAGAAATATGTACGATCTAAGTAGCTCTTTGTAATAGTGATACTTGCCAACATGTTGGTGGAAAATATTCTGTACAAGTGAGGTGGCACAAGACCTTTACTGTAGGCAGCTGTGTTTGCATTTGCCTACTTTTTTTTCTTGGTGGTACAGATTTTTGATCTTGTAATTTGAAATAGTTCCACAAGATCTACAGTCTGCCTGAGACGATATTTTCTCACACAAGAATAAATGCCGTTTGAAAAATCTGCTTGTGAGGTGTTTGATAAGAAACTCGCAGCCGTTTCTGACAGTTTCAAAACTGGTTTTCTGAAGTGACGATGTTACAACAGAATTACATCACAGGACACTCAACGTGGCTAAAATGGAATAATTAAAACAGAAATGGATCAAACAATATAAACAAGTCAGAACAGACTAAACTTGTACAGTCCCAGTAACTAGTTTAAGACGGTTATATTTAGTGATGCAATGATTTCTCTGATGTAGCCACTAATGCTTTGTGTGCCACTCCTGACCAGTATTAGTCTAATATTTATATGTATACCAGTATATTATCCCTGTTGGTAATAAAAACAACATTTAGTATTACACAATTTAGAACATCTGTAAATTTGTGCAACCTGCAGTTTATTTTAATGTACAGACAAGCTGTTAGGACTGAAACAGAAAATTATTCAGGGGACATGACAATGAGGCTACTATTTATAAATCATTTAGAAAACTATCAGAAACGGTAAAACACCTGAAGTCACCTCACTGAGGTGTGAGATGATCGATATAAACCTTTACACGAGCTCTGTTGCATCTTGTAGCTTAAAAGCCGATCAAACGACCGGTCACATTTGACAAAAACTCAAAACAGGAATGATTATGTGCGTTGACCAGAGTGACGTCGTCTTTTCTGCAGAAAATGTAACAAAAATAAAAGTTATAACCTAAATATTTCAACTGACAAAGAAGCTACACACAAACAAAAAACAACTATGCTTTCAAATTAATTTGCAAAGGTAAACAATATTTTATAAATATTCAACCCCCGTCTGGCAGTTTTTGTTATTCCAGTTTATGATTCCAATAATACACTATTTGCATTCACTTAATTTTCCAGATGTGATCTGAGAAAATGTAATTTAGCTTTTTTTTTTCCCCCCATCGTACTCATTTCCACAAGAAATATCTAATTTATAAATGTATTATTTTAACGAACTCTCATCTGAGTGATACATTCACTGTCCAGGAGAAAGAAAAAAACCTCTCTCTGCTGTAATAAAACAATATAAAAACAATTGAAGATCATTTTAAATAAAGTTCTACCACAGCTCAACTTAAAATGCACTAACGCTGCTTCACCCTGACTTTTTTGTATGAAAGCAGTGACGCAACATGCTTTCATTTCATTTCCACGTACCGGTAGTGTAAAAATTAGTGTTTAAATCTAGTGGTCAGTTGGTCAAGTCCCAGAAAAAAAGTTGAAGTATCTGAACCAGTGTACAGATTCTTGTTGCATTACAGCAGCTCAGAAAGTCCTATAAAAGAGATAAATAGCCATTATCTGTGGAGTCTTGCTGCTCAGATTTGCTGCTTTTTGAACTCTTGCTGGGGTTTGGAGTAGTTGAATACTTGGATGGGTATCTGATGAAGAGACGATCCTCCTCTTTTTTAATCCATCTAAGAAGTTTGGTGATGGCAGTGATGGCACAGGTTTTTGTCACCAGAGGGCTGAAGCAGGTGTACAATTCAAATTTACTGGTCACCTAAAAGAAAACGCAACAAATTAACGATCTGCCTGGAACTTTATGTAGCGTTTGTGCTCACGATGGCTCCAGACTGAGCTTCAGAGATATTACAGTGGGCCCTAACAAAGCTACATACCCAGGCTAGCAGAGTTTCCCTCTCAGCAACGTGGTAGATGAGCTTCAGGGGTCGTGAGGTGCTGTGAATGCGGCTGTGCATATAGCGATAAAGATCCAAGAGTCGCATCTTCTCCTCCTCACTGCTGTACGGAGCCTCCATCTCTGGGCTACAGACGCATTAAATACACAAGGAAATCATACAGAGAATTAAAATCATTCTTAATATACAGACATACTGGGTATTTAAAAAAAATAAAAAACATTTTTATGCGTTTGTATTTATATTTTATGTTCACAAAATTATTTCAAGTACTGTATATCCAGCATCTGTACTTGAACAGGCAATGGCTAGTCACAAACACACACACCTGGTGAACTGAGTGAGCTGACGGTAGTTGTCTGGAACGTCGAAGGGCTTGTACATGAAGTGCCTGAGGTCTGAGACGCCAACCTGGCTCACGCTGTACAACTGAGCCTTAGCAATGAGGCTCAGTGAGTTCTGAGCCACCATGGCCTCCTCGATCTTCCTCTTGCACTCAGCTACAGCGTAGAAAGCCTCCTTGTCAGTCGAGAGCAGCAGCAAACAGACGGTGCATTCTGGAGGGTCCAGGTAGGAAATGTACGCATAAAAGTAACAGTCTGGGTTAAACAGTGGGAGGCAAATTGGAGTCCAGATCTCCCCAGCCTGAAAGGCTGAGGAGGCTCCGATGAGGTTGAGAAGGAGGTGAACGTCTGCTGGTTCCAGCCTCGAGTCCTCGATGACGGTCTTCTCTTGGACGATGGTTAGCAGCTGGTTCTTGGCGATGAGTATGGAGAAAACCAAATTGGGCGTGATGGCTTTCTGTAAGGTCTGGCTGAGAGAGTCCCTGAGAGAGGAGGCTAGAGGCAAGCAATGCACTGCTGTGAGCAGGAAGCTCGGGTCCGAATCCACCAGGTTGAGAAGACCATCAAGGATCTTTTCGGAGCCAGCCAGGAGCCTTCGCAGGTCATAGTTTTTCTTGTGTTCAAAGATGCGGGAGATGCTGGCCTGGGTGAGCATACTGATAATCTGGTAATACACATAAAGGAGCTCCTCACGCAGCTGCTGCTCAGACTGACGACTGCTGGAGACACACACCAACACCAGGGGCCCTTTCTGTAGGAACACCACAGTGTGCTCCTCTGGTGGAAGGGAGACAACATACAGTTAAAAACATGATATAGGAAGAAACTGTGAGTATCTACTGATGGTTGTGGAGTATCTGACGTGTAAACTGGAAAAAAACAAAACAACTATGTTTATAAAAATTACAGTGAGATTCAATGAATGTGTGCTTTTTCAAACCTGCTAGTCAAAACTTGCGTCTGATTATTTAATTACTTAGCATTTAATTGAAAGATGAACTTATCACCAAAGGCAGAAAGCAAAAGACGAAACATTAAAATGAACCAAAAAATGTTTGAAGACTTCAGGTTGTTTAATTTTTTTTAATTTCCAGACATGTAGCAAAGTTTGTTTCCAGCTTCAGGAAAAGCCCAAACTGGTTAATTTTATTTCTTTACTTCTCAGATTTTGTTTCCAACATGCAGCCATGCCATCCTCTAAAAAGCTGGTCAACAAAATCTCAACTCTTAGAATTAAAATATAAAGCCAAAAAACAAATTATAATCGTATATATAAAACTCCAACATTACACTCCGAGTAACATTGTTAAACTAAAAATGGGCCATAATAAAAAATAAAAAAATCTAAAACAAACGCTAAAGCTGATAAACGTTTTGTATTTTATAATCAAAAATGACCATTTGGTCATAATGAAGCAAGAACTGGAGCTTTTTTCAGACGAACTTGTTAGCACTGTATCAACGGTACAATCAGACTTATTCAGTAATACTGTCAGATTTTATTGTGTTCATGCACAGAAAATTATTTTTGTTTGTTCATTATCACCGACATAAATATAATGTAGCAACAGCTCAGAATTAGTTTTGGCATGTGCTGTATGTGCATTGAAAACCTTGTTATCTATGTATAACTGAAAAAGGTGCTGTGGCTGATGGGAAAAACAGCTAATCAGGAACTACGGTGTACACATAAACTCAACACCAGTCAATTAAAATATAAAAATTAAAAACTTGAATTAATATCAAGTTAGGACTTCCCTGTAAAATAAAACCAGCTCGGCGAACTGAAATAATAATGCTGCAGACTATTTTGAATGAGTACAGACAAAATGCATGTAGCAAGTGTCACGACTGTCATTCAATGTACCCACCTGAGTACACTGAGCGGATGACATTATCTCCACTTTGGACAAAAGACACCAGCGCCATCATTACTCCCATTGTGGATGAAAGAGCCTCTTCGCTGCCGTATCTGGAATAAATGGGCTTGCCAGCTTCACTCAGCACAAAAATGTGCTTCCTGTGCTGCCGCCAGCTGTCAGCTGTAACATCCTCATCACGATGAGACTTGAAAGACGGGGACTCTTCGATTCCAGCTTCCAACAGGGGAGATGATCTCCCCTTTACTCCTATACCTTGCTCCTCTAACTTGGCCTTGGCCAGCATTGCAACAACAAACTCTCCAGAGTCGCTCTGGTCAGTGTCAACAGGATCACCCTCTGTCCCTTCGTCGGCCGGACGGGTGGACACATCGTTCTGACACTCCAATGTTGTTGTCTCCTCTGTCGCTAACGCGGTTTCAAAATGGGATTGAGGATCTTCATCCAAACCTGGGTCCTCTGTTGTAACAGCTGACAGGTTCAAATTAGTAGTTTGGTTTTTGTTCACCGTAGAACAATCACTTTTCACCACTAGATCAGGATGCAAGTGACTCCCCAGCAGAGTGTCAGCTAAAACAGAAGCAAAGCTAAATTATGTAATGGAAAATTAAACGTATAAATGGAGAGTATTGAATTTCATGAGATTATAAAATATATTCAGAAATATCTGGATACCTAATGACTTACTAGTTCAGGCATTTACAACAAAAAAAATCAACAAAAATATATAAAGTAAACGTGATGTTTAGGATTGAATATGTGGATATTCACAGCTACAAATAATGAAGGGTTTAGGAAATAAATAGCTTTGTTATAACTGTAATTATGTGTGCATTCTGCTTTGTAATCATTTCTTGACAGTTCTCAGATTGTTGAAGTCGATAATGAATAATTAATCCTTTTAAAATATTTTGCCTGTACTGTAGCTGCCTTAACTTGTTTGTTTACAGGCTTTGATTTGTATTTAAGCAAAATGGTTTTACTGTATTAGATGGTATGTTGTTACCCTTCAGGTTCCAGCTTACTTATGCAGAATGATTTCGATTTTTGTCCATCTAAACTTGATGGCAACATCTAATTACTCTGCTGCACTGCTCTGATTCTGAGCAAAACATGTATACAGTATATTTTAATATGTGTACATTTAAAAATATTCAAACACCAGGTGGTATTCTCTCTCACTGCAATACAAATGTATTTGAATGCTTTGAATCCAGAAACATTCAAAGACCTCTGATCGATTTTTTTTTTTTTTTTTTTTTTTTTTATAATACTGTATTCAGGTGCAATCGGTTTCATCAGGTGCAAGAATGTAGTTCTGAACAGCTCTGGCTTTTAAATTTTTTTTTTTTTAAACAAAAGTTGAATTAGCGGTTTTTTTTGTTTTGTTTTGGAGCTAATAAATGTTATACTATTATTCAACCTATAATGTATTTTAATAGCATTTTGCAGATTTAATGTAAGTTCCAAACACAACACTAGGGAAGTAACTTCATTTTATTTATTTGTTTAGATTTTTGACTGTAACACTTAAGGGATACCTAGAGTCTATCAGTTTTCAGCATTTATTAGTCCACTTGAAAATTAAAAAGAGTTCTAAAACGTTCTTCAAATTTACATATGAAAATCAAAACAGTAAGGCAAACAAGCTGTACTTCAAGCTCATGCTCTTTTTTTAATCTGTGATTTTAATATTTTTACCTAATGCACAAAATACTCTAAACTAAATACAGTATATTTACCAGCTGGATTGCTCTCAGATGAATGGTCAGAAATCTTAACTCCTTCTGTCTCTCCATGTTGATGACTGTCTCCCTCCATGATACCATCACAATCACTAAGGACACACACACAAAAAGGTTTATAATAAATACCCTGATGCATGCTCAATATGGCCAATATGGCCATAGTTTATAATAAATGCAAATTAACTGAAGACATGGACACCTATTAGGTTTCTTGTGAATAGCTGCATTCATACAGTCGTCCTGATCAAGTCACATGTTAACAGAAGACAGTAATAGCTCCAAGACACTGAACAGACTAGAAATGAAATCTGATTACAGCTTCAAACAGTAGAGCTAATGTTTCACACAAAAAATGGATCGGTTGGACGGAGAGCCAAAGACGTTTGTAAACCAATAAGTCTGTGAAATTTCCTCAAAGAACACACAGTAAACATGCCTGCTAACCTCGACACAGCTAATTTAGGTACTCTTTTTAATGTGATAAATGTGAGACAGTGAATTTTAACACAACTCAGCAAATGTTGACTGTTGGTAAACACGGCTAACGTTTCCTGCTAACATCAAGCGAAACAGATGCATTATCATGGCCTCCGCTTAACAGAGGACGCAGCCGGAATCTTCGAAAATTAAAAAGGACAAAGAACATAACTTACGGCAATGTAATGTCAAAACTCTATTTTCGATACCTAATTTGAGTCGTTGACTTTTCCCTGCAGCACAGCGGCAGGTGAGCTGTCAAGAATGAGAGGCAGAGAACAATTTGTTTTTTGCAAAAAGCCGACTTCCGGAATGGGTGACGACAAAGTAAAAATGGCCACTCAGAACGCAAGTTGGCGTTTGGTAGTCCCGCCCCCAAACAAAGTTTTCTTCAAAATAAAATAAAATATCCTTCCTAAGGAAAGAAACAGATCCGAAGTTGTTTATTTTTTACTTTATTTGTACAGTATTGTATAATAGTTTTTATTTTACTCGTATTTACATTATTTTAAATCGCACACACACACTTTATGTTTTTGATATTTTTTGGTTGTAACTGGGACCTTGAGTACATAATTTCTTCCCCCTCATGTACCACAAGTGATGCAAATGATAATTAAGGAATTCTGTAAGTTCTTCTTGCTAAAGTCAGTCTTAAATCTTAAATCTTAAGTCAATCTTCAGTAGACCACACCTTTTCATTTTCACCGTTTTCAGTTAGTGAAGTTAATAAATTGTGAAAAGGTCTAGACTCTAAAAAAAATAATAATTTTTGACTGCAGGCCCTGATGAACTTCCACCTTATTTCTAAGGCTGGCCGCTGATATCATCGCAGTACCAGCAGTGTCCCACATCTTCCGTCCATAAGCCAAAACTCCATTCCATTCACTTGGAAAACAGCCTTTGTTCTACCTTTGCTGAAGGGAGGTGACCCCACTTCACTGAACTATTATTGACCAGTCTCTAAACTCTGCATTTTAGCTAAAATTCTAGAAAAACTGATGAACTCTAAAATCAAAAATTATGGACTCATTTAACATCTTACATCCCCATCAGTCTGTTTTCAGGAAACAACATAATGACTGCATCGCTGAAGGTTTTTAATGACGTTGTTGAAACACTGGATGCTAAGGATTATTGTGCTGCACTTTACTTACACCTGTCTAAAGCTTTTGAACTGTGGACGAAGACATCTTGTGTCATAAGTTCTCAGAAATTGTTTTTTCAGCTCACACCATTGGTTGGTTCACTAACTATCTCTCAGACTGGAGGCATTGTGTTCAACATAATGGTCCTTCCTCCAGTTATTTAACAGTCATCAATGGTGCCACAAGGCTCAGTCTTAAAACTCGCCCTCTTTACAATCTAGGTAATTTTGGTCAGATGCATCTTTACATATGCTGATGACACAGTTGTTTACTGTCGAGCTAAAACAGTTGATAAGACTTTCCAGCTTTTGAAATCAGCTTTTGACATCATTCAGTCAGATTTGTTCTGTCTCAAACTTGTCCTAAATGCCGACAAAACCAAAGGATGTTGTTTTCAAACAGGAAGTCGGTCCCAGCAGTTCTTCCTTTGGTTTTATCCTCGAATGATGTCCCTATTGAGTTGTCGATTCCTACAAATATTTGGGTATCTTGGTTGATTTGCATCTCTCTTAAGCTCCACGTGGAAAACTTGGTAAGGAAACAAAAAGTTAAACTGGGTTTCTTTTTCAGAAACAGCTCCTGTCTAACACTGAATGCTAGCAAACACCTTGTAACTGCGACTTTCCTTCCCTCCATTGATCACAGTGACATTAAGTACATGAACGCTGCTACAAGCACCCTGCAGATGTTGGATGCTGTCTACCATGGTGCTCTAAGATTCATAACTGGCTGTAACTACCGTAACCACCACTGCACCCTGTATTCACTGGTTAACTGTCAAGTCAAGTCAAGTCAAGTCAACTTTATTTCTAGAGCACAGTTAAAACAGATGAACTGTTATCAAGGTGCTTTA
>JARVGQ010001639.1:19565761-19575975 GCA_031762355.1 Hypsolebias martinsi | reverse complement strand
ATGGGATTAACCTGCCTAAATAAAGGTTGAATGAATAAAGCAAAATACTTAGAAAAGACAATCGCGCTAAAACAGAATTTTTAGGCAGTAAAGATAATTCAAAAGCTAAATCGTTTTTGCAAAGTTCAAAGTTGCACAAAACATATTTTATTTTTAACAAACGTTTGAACGCCGCACTCATGTTTCTAATGCGCATTGCGCATGCGTACAAACGGCTACGCCTTTACGTCATTTCCGATTCCGAATTCTCGCGTCTAGGTTACAGTGATGTGCAACATATATGCCAAGACAAGCCGAAAAAAAAAACTTGATGGTCTCTAAATGACTCAGAAGACAGACAGCTGACTCAGTTCGTCTGGTTTTAACCCACACCATGGAGGAACCGTGGGATTTGGAGTTTTTGTCTCGCATTGCTGACAGCTGCTTGTCGTTCCTGTACGAATTTGTGGACGATTGGCTCGCAAACGACATGAGGGTCTCTATATTCAAAATCTTGCTCAGCTGGTTAATTTTTAGTCTTATCGCAATTCACTTTGCCTGGAAAGTCTACGGGAATACGGTTAACGACATGTATTACCGACAAGGTGGGTCTTCTTCTTCCTGTCAGGGACGCATTGCTCTGTAAAATAATGCTAACCCTGTTAGCTTCATCTCTGTTTACGTTTAGGGACTGGACAGAACGGAGGCACACCTGATGCAGCTCCTCACCTGAGTGGCTGGTGGGTGTTAAGTTGAGGTTGCTCCTCTTATTGTTTACCCATAGTAGTTTAGTTGCTGTATTTAATGTTTTGCTTTTTTTCTTCTTCTTCTAGGGAGAATAAATCAGGAGAAAATCCGAAGAGCCATCGGGATTAAACAGACACTTGATATTTGGACCAGAGATAAAAAGACACTGGATGGACAGTGGTATGACTGACAATGAGCTCTGCGTGTTATTTAAGAAGGTATGAAGATGGGTGGGCTTATCTTCTGCCAGTTTCTCATAGAAATATTGAGGGTTTTCCTGCACATCAGCAGTATCACGGTGTTCTTAAGATACTTATTCTGGCCTGTTGACACTGGATTCAAAAGTAAAAACTTTTTCCCTCTATGCGAAATACACTCACACACACACACACACAAAACGTACTTAATGGACTTCGTTTTAATGTAAGCCAGTGGCATTAATGTAAAAGACTGTCATGGGTTTGCCTATGATGTAGGCAAACCCATGTTTGCCTACATCATTAGTAGCTGTAATTCTGGTTGTAGATACATGCATAAACAAAAAAAACAGCTACAGAAATAAATGTACACAACGCGAGCCAACAATTATTAAACCATATTTTTAGAGTAAGGAAACAAATTCTGTAAGAGTGAATAGCACTGAATGAATGATGTAAATTAAAAAAAGCCTACTGTTAATGTAGGACTCAGTTTGCTGCAGTGAAAGTCATTTTTTGTTTAGATTTCATAAATAAAGTGAAAAGAACGACAGGGAAGAGAAATGTGAATCACACATTTTTTTTATTATTATTAAACATATCAGTCTTATAGAAGAAGCATAATATCAATGGGAAACAGTGCTCAACAGATTCATCCTTGTGTAATTTATGTAGCTTAAAAATGTTTCCTGTGCAAAGTGTAAACAAAGAGCAACCATATTTACTGTTTTTCTATGACGTGGAGTCCATGATTCAAAGGGCATAGCACAGCATTTATCTAAATCTTGGTAAACATGATAGCACTTTTAAGATGTTTGCAATCTTAGGTAAGACTGAAATAATTAAGATGTTTGTACATGTTCAGTGGGATTCACCTGGCAATAGGAAATGCATCTGAGTTTTACCACAATCAACAAAAATCCCACCAAGCCTGCCATGAACCATGATAAAAGGATGCCCCAAATAAAAAGAGATTTAAAGTAGATATTTCCCAGCTCTGCCAGTTCATCAACAGCAAATAAACCTAACAAAATCATTGTACCTTTAGTTTAACTCTTACACACTTCAGTGTAGTGCAGTCTAATACAGCTGTTCAAACTTTATTGAAAACATGATGATTACAAATACTAACGTGTTTCACAATTTAGAGGCATGTTCAGTTTTAGCAGGTACGTTAGAACGTTTATTCTGCATACTTTGGTGAGATTTTTGTTTTAAGTCTACATTTAATGGTTGTTAGAATTAAAAATAGCCAGTTGTTAATACGTAATTAATGTAGACTTTGAATTCAGGTCAAAATGTTTAAGTTGAAGAAACTGGTTAGATTATCCAAAATGTTGGCAGATTTATTTTTAATCCAGATCCATTGATATTTTTATATCTGGCGTTTTCAAATTAGCTTATTGTAATGGGAATGGATGGAATTAGTAACATATGCACATCCATGACATTCGTGCAGGTTAGACCAGGAACAAGCAAGTGCTTTCCAGCTGAGAGATGAGAAAAAAATGTGAAAGAATCATTGTTACTGAGGACGTTATCAATGTCCTGCCCCTGTGTTTGGGCTTCATCATACAGCCCTCCATCAGTGATGGCCCCTGCTGCCTCAGTGGGACCATCCTGACCATCAGTGCCACCACTCAGAAACAAGGGGCCCTTAGGTGGGAGCTCCAGGCCTTTCAGTTCCAGTCCCACTCGCAGAGCCAGCTCCTGGTTTCGACCACCTCGACCTTTTCCTGTCAGCTCCACAGTGGGCTCCCCTCCGGCTAACAGACACGTGGCCCCCCATCCCTCTTTACGCCCCTCATCCAATACCTGCATGGTACGACACAGATCCCAGGTCTCCATCCCTACGTCAGGCCCGAGCCTGAGCATCTCAGCTGCAAGCTCTGGAGGAGGTTCCTCTCGAGAACTGGCAAAACGAGCCAGAAGACCATAAAGTTTGGAGACGGACCTCACGTCGCCGCACACGCCTGGTGAAAGCACAACCGGGCGGAAACCCAGCTCTCGAGCACGGCGACTCGCATACTTGAGGGCAACGGTGTTCGAGCCAATGACAACATTAAGAAGATCTGGTGCATCTGATTCATCTCTAATGTCTTTCCACCTGGGATTCTCTCTCACAAGAACATCCTTCACTGAAGTTGGCAGGGAATCCAGCAACCTGTAATGTTCAAGAATGGACAAGACTTCTTTGGGACACACCTCACTTCTCACTGTGGGGCCACTAGCTATCAAGTGAAGCGGGTCCCCAATTACATCTGACAGTATAAGGGCAACAACCTGTGAAAAAGTGAAGGTAAGACAATGTGTATTCATTTTAATTAATAGCTGTTTTTAAATTAAGACGTGTTACCTGTGCAGGATAGGCATGGTGTGCAAGCCCTCCACCCTTTAACAAAGAAAGGGATCGACGCACTTTGTTCAGCTCTTGAATAGTGGCACCAGCAGCTGAAAGTCTGCGAGTAACATCAAATTTCTCTTGCAATGAGATTGGAGGTATTGGTGCTGGTAATAAAGCAGAGCCACCACCTAGAAGTTGAACCAGGTGTTAAAGAGTATATTATCTGATGCACTGGAGGAAAAAGTGTAAGTCATACCTGAAATGAGAACAAGCAGCAAGTCTTTTTCTGTCAGCTCACTGGCTAACTGCTTGATGCCTTCAGCTGCTCTCTGAGCATCATCATCAGGTAAGTTATGCTTAGCCCCTTCCATTACTTTGATTCGACTGTTTTCTTTCAGCAACAGGTGGCTGGAATAGAAGTTTAAAAAAAAACCGACTCATTCTTAGATATATTGTTTGGGTAAGTTTTTGCGTCACATCTGTGATTTTATTTTGTTTTTTTATACCTTTTTCCGTGCTGTTGTAATGTCTGCTGAATCCCGTGTGGGACACTTATGATTCCTTTCACTAAATGGTCACCCATAATCCTCTCTACCTCCGCAGCCATGCCCAGGACAGCCTTCCCGAAGCCCACTAAGTGCAGGTTGTGTTTGAGCATGAATCTTTGACCGTCAATAGTGACTGAATCCTCCTTGCGCTCTACACTCTGCCTGACCACGGTGTCTGGCTGCACAGCTTCCACTGCAGCTGCAAAGACTTCCCGTGCTCGTGAGTCCATTGACATTTTGCAGAATGCAGGTTTCCACCTGCCCACAAGGGCAAGAACAGGCTGAGGCCGGAACAGGGAAAGGACGCGGGCCATTGACAAATCAACGTGTCTGAAGAAAGTAAAAATTAGGACAAAGAATGACAGTAACTTATGTTTATGTATAAATTGTAAAGGCAAATTTGCACACATATGATATATGGCAGTTTCACACCAGCCTTCCAGCTCACTGCTTTGCTTTTAAAAGTTTAAAATAAAACAAACATTTAACTACTTTTATTTGTGTATATCAAATCCTTATTTGCATATTTGTATAGTTTCAGGTCAACTAAAGTGCTTTCTATTTGCGTTTTTTGATGTTTAATTAAACTGCCTACCTGTATAGGATGTCAATGCTGTTTAAAGCCTGCAGATTCCTGTAGAATCAGGCTTTGTGTTCCAGCTTCACAATGAAACTCAATTTGACCAGACATTGATCGGTACAGTTTAAACTGTGTTTAATGATTAACTTTAAAGATCCACTGACCATGAGAATGTGCTTTTCACCCACTTGTGCATTCATCTTTTTCTGCTCTACATTAAATTAAAAGAAATTGAGTTTAGGGATTTTAGGTGTGGCTGAAGCAATAGTGAGTTAAATTAACACCGTCTGACAAAGAGCTGGTACATTTTGTTTTAAAATTCTAAAATTAAAAATTGTATTTGATACAAACTGTATGTTCTGTACACTGATGTGTCATTTCTGCTTGGGTTGCCTTTTTACAAGATAGTACAACTATTCTGAGACGATTCAAACATAGCGTGAAATATTTTAGAATACAGTACTATAAATAAAAAAGTGAAGATTGCCATCCTAGAAAGAAAACTGTGGGGTGTATTTAACTTTTCTTGTTCATGGTACAAAATAAAATAGGGCTGCACTGATTTAAATATTTTAGGCATGTAATTTGTTAATATGATTTTTGCTTAAGCAGTAGGAGTTTTATTATCTCGTTGCAATGACAACAGCTAAATTGTAACTTTTAGTATATGAATGTTAATTTAGTGTTACTATGGTAATATTTGATCTGTATTCATCTAATAGGCTCATGGCATGTGTAAAGACTTCCAAACAAAACATGTTCTTACCTTAGATTGTGGGGTCAAAAGTCCTGAAACATTATTCCCGACTTCTCATGTTAAATAAAAGCTTAACTAAAAAAAGAAGGAGTCTTCAATGTAAACAAATGCCGAAGGGTAAGCATGCGAGATGTATATTTTTCTTTAAAAAAGTAATCATATCATTACTGTATTCTTGAAAACATGTTTATTGTTTTTCTGGTGTCCGTCGAACTCTCGCGATAAGTGCCTCGTCACGTGGTTGTTCTTCGTTGCGCGTGACACTGACCGCTGACGACATGCGCAGCGCGTCACCGATGTGGCGAAGTAGGCGGTTATTTTTTTCCTCCATCTACCATTGAGTAAATTAACACAGGCGGGAATTGGTTTCACGTTTTTTAACAATATATATATTTTAAATATTTTAGTAAAACTGCTGCGCATTTATCTATGAAATACCATAAGTGGGACTTCCAAGTTGATAAGTAAAACAAACCGAGGGCGTTTTTTACCCCCTCACACACGGGCAGGCCGCCATGAAGCTAACAGACAATGTGCTACGGAGCTTCAGGGTCGCTAAGGTGTTTCGAGAAAACTCAGATAAAATTAACTGCTTCGATTTCAGTTCGAACGGAGAAACTATTATTTCCAGCAGCGACGACGACTCTATAGTTCTGTACGACTGCCAGGAGGGAAAGTAAGAGCGGTTTCTTATTAGTTTACACTTGACGTTTAGCTTCGTGCTAAGCTAGCTGCCGAGGCCTGTCGCACTGCGCTATGCAGCGGAAATAAAATCAGTGTGCCTAATATTTGAAATTTACCCTTTTAATATTCTTGTAGTTTGTTGGTATTTCAAGCTATGGGTCACTACATAAAACTACGTCTCAAAAAGATTTTAAACTTTTTCTAGAAAAAGTTGCTTGTTGAAAATGATGAGGGTTGAATGGAATTTTCACTGGTAATCAAGCAACTCAGGTTCAGGCTAACATTTTTTGGGCAAAATATCACTCACAATAAAAAAAATAGTTTGAATGCACATTTTAGCAATGCGGTGGTTCTCAAAGGAACGTGTTTGGCCACAGATATATAATGTGATCGTTTCTATCCACTTTAACATTTAACATTCATTATCAGGACTTCTAAGATGATTATGTCTGGATGTTAAGTAAAATGATAAGTTGAGCATCTTTGTGTAGCTGTTGCAGTCAAAAGTAATCTAATATCTGAAAAGGGATTATATGTTGTCATCATTCTTTGTTGAAATCAGGTTTCTTGTAAATGAGTCCTTGAGGCTCAATGGGATTAATCTGCCTAAATAAAGGTTGAATGAAAAAAATGTACATTTATCACAGTTTTTTGCTCTGGTTTTTTTTTTATCAGACCTAAGAGGACTCTCTATAGTAAGAAGTATGGAGTAGATCTGATCAGATACACACATGCTGCCAACACTGTGGTCTACAGTTCCAATAAAATTGATGGTAAGTACAAGTAAAGTTTGATTATTTTAAGTCAAATTTTTGTGACATTTTATTTTTAAGAGTTTCAGACATGATTATGTTCTATCAGATGTAGTTTTCAGCACCATAAACATGTGTTGCTGTTGAATGAGCTGCCGGAGACGAGATGCTGTACGCCTGAGGATGGCGTCCTCACATTGCTCACTGTGGTCTGAGGTAGTTGTTTGTACAGTTTGAGGGTCTGTGATTCTGCCCCATACAGGAGCTAACTGTACAAGTGACTGCCTTGCCCACGGTTGAGTCTACTCATCAGATGTTTGTGAACAGCTCAACATGTTGATGCAGGCTTTTTTTTATCATTACTGCTGTCAGTTGGGTTTATTTCCTGCTGTAGGTCATGGGTGTATACCATTTGTTTAACGGTGCCTCTATTTTTCCTCAAAGACACCATCAGGTACCTGTCCCTTCATGACAACAAATACATCCGGTACTTTCCCGGACACAACAAAAGGTGAAGGTTGCAATATTGTTTCTCTGTCTGTGAACTGTGTTTTGACTGAGTCATGTTTATAGTTGCTTCGTTCTAAT
Source organism: Hypsolebias martinsi (assembly GCA_031762355.1). Classification (NCBI taxonomy): domain Eukaryota; kingdom Metazoa; phylum Chordata; class Actinopteri; order Cyprinodontiformes; family Rivulidae; genus Hypsolebias; species Hypsolebias martinsi. Next base: position 19,568,799 of record JARVGQ010001639.1, on the reverse strand, counting down.
GTGTGCTTATGTTTATTGTGAGCAGAGTGACTTCGTTCTAATGTGTGCTTATGTTTATTGTGAGCAGAGTGACATCTCTGTCCATGTCTCCTGTGGATGACACATTTATTTCTGGCTCATTAGATAAAACCATCAGACTGTGGGATCTGCGGTCACCTAACTGTCAGGTGAGTGTCTATTTTTAACATGCTTATCAGAAATAATACTATAAATTGTGTACAGTGACAATAAAATCTTCTTTGTTTTTATTTTGGTGAGCTGTCTTTAGCCACAATGTGTACTTTAGTTGTATAATTAGAAAACACATGATACTGATTTTCCAGCCATGTGTCAATTCTAGGGTTTGATGCATCTACAAGGGAAGCCGGTGTGCTCTTTTGATCCAGAGGGTCTCATTTTTGCTGCTGGAATAAACTCAGAGATGGTTAAACTGTATGATCTGCGATCATTTGACAAGGTATAATAAAATCTGTTTTTGTGTTTGTATGTTGGAACTACTGGGATGCTTACTGGGCATATTTAAATGAATTCAAACAACTAATTTGACCCTTCTCATCAACAGGGTCCCTTTGCAACTTTCAAGCTTCAGTATGATCGGACCTGTGAGTGGACAGGTCTCAAGTTTAGCAATGATGGAAAACTTATTCTTCTTTCAACGAATGGTGGAGCCCTTCGCATCTTAGATGCTTTCAAGGGTGCTGTTCTACATTCCTTCGGGGTAAGAGACGTGTCATTTCAGACAAATTGTGAAAGGAAAAATGTTGAAATTAACAAGTTTTAATAATAGTTGTTTAGTTTTGAAAAAAAGTTAGGATTCAAGGTTCTTTATTTGTCATTTGCACCTCATGTGGTACATGTGGTGGAACAAAATTATGTACACAGGGTCACAGTTACATCCAACAATAAAATGTAAAAGAAAAACAACAATAAGATCTAAGCTGTGAACTAAGAAAAACATCAACTAAATATACACTAAGCACTAGTAGCGTAAAAACATTACGTTGAACAGCAGCGCGACCATGAATCTATGTGAGCAGACGAGTACGAATGAACACAGCAACATGAAACAGATCAGCAGCAACATGAAACAGATCAGCAGCAACATAATGTGATTTTTCACAGTGATGATCCTGGTTAGAGATTCATGATAACAGCCTCAGGGTAGAAACTGTTCCTCATTCTTGTTCTCAGTTCTTGTCTAAAATCTCAGATTTGTTACCTTTGAAGGAATTATTTTTGTTCATTGTTGCTGTTTTATTTATCCACAGGGCTACAACAACAGTAAAGCTGTGGTACTTGAGGCTTCATTCACTCCAGATTCTCAGTTTGTGATGATTGGTGAGTTTAAATTAACATCTTTTAATATTAGTGCTTAGAAATAGAGACAGATTAACTGGCTGATACTTGCTCAAGATGAGAGTTCTGCAGTGGAGTTAAATTCAAAGCATTCTGCTCATATAAATGTTAAATTAATTTTATATACAGTATTTGAATATTTCTGTTCAGTGCCCTGAGACGACTTCTGTTGTGACTTGGTGCTATATAAATAAAATGAATTGAAAATACTGGCAATTTTTACAAAATCTGCAGTTGGCTGTTCTTGTGCAGACTTAATTGACAGAGAAAATGAAACTGCAGAAGCAGCTGCTACAACTAGCTCACTGCAACACACAGAGTAGTGTTTTTTTTTTTTAAAGTGAGATCGCTTTTCCATAAGTTATTTTAAGTGCACAAGTTTTGTAAGGGTTGTTAAATTTGTGTTTATGTAAACAATTGTTAGGACTGGACGATAAGGCCAAAACTTTTATCAGGATATATTTCTTAATTTCGGTCGATAACAATATAATTCGATATCGATACAAACAATATAAAAGCCTCAGAAAAACTACAAACTATACAAATAAATTAATGTTCCCCTTTTATTTGTATTTAGCCTTCAAAGAAATTTGAAATTACTGTCAAATAAACATAAAACTCTCAACTGTGTCTAGATAGTTTTAAATTTAAACAACATAACCTAACGACCCATGCATGTGGTCATGTCTGTGTTTGCTGCATGTGTTTATCTTTTGATACATCGGGGGGGGGGGGTTGTTTCAGGGACACGTTGGCTCAAACTTTATTGTGTTTCATCTTCTGACTTTCAGCATATTCTGTCAAGTAGAAACTCTTCAGATGGAGAAACAAGTTAGATGTGTTCCCACCGCTAGTTGGAACGACTCTCTGTCACATTTTGCAGCACACTGACTGAAACCTGCAGTTTATTGGATCTTACATAGCAGAACCACTTCTACACCGCTGAATTAGTCTTTCCGCTCATCAGTTACATCATCTGCTTTCTCTTTGCTTGTTCAGTCACATTCTGATGGTCACAGGCACTTATTTTGAAGCAAAAATTTAACACGCGTTGAAGATTAGCCTAGCCTGCCACCGCTAACCATAGATATACTGCTAACGCCTTCTGGACTCGAGCTCTGTGTAATGTCTACATCACCACGCACTTACGTAGTTGTGTCGCACCTTTTTCTGTTCAGATTGAAATGGATACTTCAGTTTCAGCCTGAACAGAAAAAGAAATGCGTCAGTTCAACGCGGTATTCATATCGAAAATGTGCTAAAACTCATATCACCGTTATTGAATAAAAGTATATTGTGACATATATATCGAATTATTGTCCAGCCCTAACAATTGTTATATTTTGTTGAAAGAAATATAGTTACTGACTAAAATTAATAAAAAGGTGTTTTATATTAGCCATTAGCTTCCCCAACTTTTAATGATTAACATCAGCCATAGAAAACCCACATCTGTCATATGCTGGTGAAGATTCTCAGTCATCCAGGACATGATAAAATAAAAAATTAAAAAACGTTCAATGCAGAAACAATTGGACTTTATTTGTAACGGAAGACGTTTCGCTCTTCATCTGAGGAGCTTTCTCAGGGGCCGTTTACACGGCACGTATTTTGAGTGAAACCGCTCCTTTCTCTCTGCGTTTCTGCTGATCATTTACACGACACCACTGACCCCCCTCTTT
>JARVGQ010001639.1:19369180-19381154 GCA_031762355.1 Hypsolebias martinsi | reverse complement strand
CTGTATGTTTCCATACAATGGTGAAATTAGTCTCTGCATTTAACCCATCCACCACCAGGTGGTGCAGTGGGCAGCTATTAAAAGCGCCCGATGGGTATTTTGGGGATGAGGTGTGCTGCCCAAAGACACCACAAGGTTTGCAGTGACTGGGGATCGAACCTGGGACTTTGGGGTCCCAAGCCGGCAAATATAGCATTACTATCTAACAAGTTATGTCAGGTCCTCTGGACAGATTAAAAAAATAAATAAAATAAAAAAAAACTTGTAGAAATGTTTCGTCTTTGATCCAAAGATGGATTAAAGACAAAATATTTCAACATTAATTTTTTTAATCCAGCCAGAGGACCTGACTTAACTTGTTAGATTTTTCTACCTGAATTATTGATTATGTATCAGGATATACAGTATATAGCATTATGGTTTTTCACTGATCGTGGGGGTCTCTGGAACGTAACCCCCGCGATAAACGAGGGACTACTGTACTTGAAAGGAAACACATGGATGGTTAAGAAATATGGTAATCACCAAAAAATAAAAGAAATAAAATTACTTAGAGACCATATTGAAGAGAAAGAGAATAAAAACTAAAAGCTTTCAGATGTAAAACAATTACATTTTGCTTGAAATGTATTCATTGCTGTCAAATACTCTGAACTTCACTTGAATTGAATTTAAACAAAATTATATTTTACAAGACAATGGTTAGTTTTAACATAAAACATGATGAAGCAGTGAGACTTTAATGTTTGGGAACTTTAAGATTGTCTGACTCAAACAGCTTGGGTTGTAAAACTTACAGTTTTTCTTTTCATTTTGCTACTGTTCCTAACATAAAGCTTCGATTATTTTATTTAGATGTAGATTTGACGAGTATTAAACTGAGAGAAACTGTGTTTGTATCAATCTATCTCCAGTTTTCTCCCATGCGTCAGAATGATTATAAACAGAACAAAAGCCTCGAATTAAGAGTTGATTTATCCAGAGATAAACTGACTCTAGATCAGGTGAGCACATTTGTCATGGGGAAATGAACAAATTGAAACCAGGCAGAGAACATAGTGTTTCCAGTTCAGTCGGCCTAAAATCAAGTCAAATTGGAAACTGAAAAATCTACCTTTTTTTTTATTTATTTAAAGAATTTGTTTTAAATCACAGCAAGGGAAACATTGAGTTATAATTTTCTGTCAGATCTTTCTCAAATGTTCAGGATCTCACAAAAACAAATGCACATCATGAGTCAAACATGCCCATTACTGAGGATGAGAACAATACGAGAAACTGTTTGTACTGAAAGAGAAAAAATAAAAATAAATAACACACATTCATGAGTCACTTCCCCCAAAATACAGTCCCTGATGGACTCCATGTCAAACATGAAGAACATGAGAACCTCCTTCTTCCTAACCCTCCACAGAACTGGTGAATCAGAGGAGCTCAGTCAAAGTGAGGATTGTTGAGCAAAATTTTCATGTCCTCTCACCCGTCCTGATAGGAAACCTCAAACGGGGAGATGGAAGCAGAGGAGAAACAAAAGGCTGTGGGAGAAACAGGAAAAGAAGAAGGCGACAAACTGGGGGAAGTGTAAAACCGTTAGCACAGAGAGGCAGTTAGTGGGGGGCAAGGGGCAGTGTGTGTGTTGGTGTGATTCACTGGTAGGAGACCGCAGATGTCAGTGCAGGGGGTAAAAGCTTTCTACAAATTAAACAGCCCTCTAGGCAGATTAGTTCCTTACAGACCGAGAGGAGCTTGTGGGGGAGGTTGAGAAGCAAAGGAGAGGAGGTGAGAGGTGAATATGGGTATGGAAAGAAAAATAAAATGGATTTAAATAACCTGCAGATTTAACAAAGTCAAGAGGGGACAAACATATAACTCTTTTGCAGTATAAGTTGCACCTTTTTGCATAAATGTGCAAGTTCTGCGACTTATACACGAAGCAACTAATAGTAGTTCCTCGTTTATCATGGAGGATCCATACCCAAAGCCTCACGATAAGTGAAGACTGTGAAGTACAAATGGTAGTACAAGTAGTAATTGTAGTTTATTTTATAATTTGTATGTATAGATATTAAGACATTTTAAACCCTTCCCACACGCTTGCAGTATTCTAAGCAATGTTTCTAAACGCTAAATGCTCTAAAAGAGCACAGCATGTCATGATTTCTCTCTCTGTGCCTCTGCTGCTATCAGCCACCTGCAAGCATTCTTGGCCACGCCCACTTCTCCTCTCTGCACGCAAATCAGCTGATAGTTGTTCAGATGCAGGAGGAAGTTTACCCTGCAGTATGGGCTGCACAAAGCTGCAGCAGGTGCTAAATAGTTTAAAATAATTTATAAAAAAAAAAAAATCCATGCCAATCGTGCAGCTCATCCATCAATCAGCCAATTATGTGTCATGTCCAATCTTATTTTGAAAAACCGCGATAGAGCGAATCTGCGATAAACGAACTGTGAAGTAGCGAAGAACTATTGTATATGATTTCCCCCATATTTATAACCCAATTTTTGGCTGAGGGCTGACAATTTCATTCATTCTGACATGGAAAATATTGAACACTACCATTTTCAGCCACTAGAGGGCCCTCTACCAATATGGCAAGCCAAGTGTCTCAATAGGTAAATGTGGCTAATAATGATAATAATAATAATAATATAATAATGTCACACAATGTCATTAGTTGAATGTTTCCATACAATGATGAAAGTAGTCTCTGCATTTAACCCATCCTCCACCAGGTGGTGCAGTGGGCAGCTATTGAAGGTGCCCGGGGCGCAATTTGGGGATGAGGTGTGCTGCCCAGAGACACCACAAGATGGGCAGCAACTGGGGATCGAACCTGGGACTTTCAGGTCCCAAGCCTGCTGCCTTGCCTCTACACCATCTTGGCCCCCATGAGATGATTGGCTTGCCATAGAAGCCACCCTCTTCTCGCTCCAGAACTCCTAGAGCAAATGTCAAATCAGTTGCATTTTGCTGTGCCTCCCAGGCAGAATGTAGCTGATTTGACCATCAAAGTGAATTTATTAAGGAATAGTTAAACTGAGACACACTTTTACTATAATGTCGAGCAAATAAAGAATTGTTTAAAGGTGCTTATCTTGTTAAATTTTGACAGAATGCACAGCGAGTCCTCCCTCTGCACACTCCCTCTTCTGCAAATCAATTTTTGAAATGCAGCTGATTTGGCCAATATAGCGCATCTATCAAGGAAAAGTTAGACTGAGATACATGTATACCTTTGCTATAATTTTGAGCAAACAAATTATTGTATTTAAGTGATGATCTTGTTAAATTCTTGTTGAAATCCTCCCATGCCGTCATTTGGCAGCCAATCAATTTTTGGTACAACACTGACCCACATTTCCGTGTTGTCAGCGGTGATGCATATTAGATGCGACTTATACAGCGAAGCAACTTATTTATGTTTTTTCCACTTTATTAGACATATTTGGACTGATGCAACTTATATGGTGGTGCGACGTGTACGGCGGCAAGTACGGTGAATGTAGAGAAGTGAAACCCAAGAACACTTGGATGTTAGAAATCAATAATCAAAGGTCACCATCATGTTTTCAAGCTGGTTTTATGGTCAGAGTTAGTTACTTGCTGATCTTGGTTGCAGTCTGTCAGCAAATTTAAAGTTTTTTTTTATTTATTACTATTATAGAATTTTATTGTAACGACAGAGAGTTGAAGGTATCAGTCCTCTGAGCTATTTTACAAAAGAAGACTTTAACAAACCAGATACTGTAGTAGAAAACTTGACCAGAGCTTATTGGGTATCCTGGTTTAATTAGTTTTTTAAACCTGATGACTGATGACGAAGAGCAGCTAAAACCATTTAATTACCAGTGATGCAGGATCAGTTCATCAGCAAGAAAACAAAAGGATGACACTTATCTTGCAAAAATGTTTAAAAGTGTTTTTGTTTTCAGCCCTTTGTTTTAAACAGCAGGCAACAGATCGACTTTATTGATCAACAGTAAATTATCATTTCTTCATTTATCCACACTTGTTTATCAAATGCCAGCAGATGAGGGCTGAATCTGTTTATTAGAGATTGATTTTATGCACATTAGCAATCAAAGAGAACAAATTGCCTTTTAAGATTTTTTTTTTCAACATTAGAATGAGTCCAATATAATAAACCAACAAGCAAATTATAAAATGAACAATAATCATTGTAACAAAATGAAATTAAGACTGAAAATTTGTGAATAATAGTCGTTACTTTCAAGATTTGACAGAAACATCCAACTCTAAATTCTTAACATATAAAAGCTTGCTTTGTGGGCTGTCATGACGTCTTTCTTTAAACAGCTGCTACTCTTTACCAGGTGCTTCTAATTTAAATACAAGGTGTCAAAATGGCAGTTAGACCCTCCTCTTTAGATTGACACCTCATTTGTACGGTGGTCCTGAGGTGTAAATGAACACCATTTGAAACAACAGAAGCGGAGGTGGCCGAAATTACATTTGAAAAAACAGAATGGTCAGTCTCTGGTCTCTTCAGAGCTAACAACATTGACAGCTCACCATGTGATCTGACTGGGGGCACCCACACTCTTTCACCTACAGAACGGACCAGTCAGCTCTGATAGCTGTTCTGTCACTACAGATGTTTAGCCAACCAAACTCCCGTCACGTGGATATCAATGTTTGTGGGCAAAATCTAAAATGGAAGTAGGAAACAAGTTGCAAAATTATTTATTAACCTACACAAACCCCTTTTTTATTGGCAAAAAATATTGTGTTGCAGTTTATTTTCAACTAAAAGATGGCAAAACGTACTGTAAAGAGAAAATATAGGTTTATTACGTACTGTTTATTCATAACTTCTTGTGAATGTTATTCGTGCTGACAGTAAATCTGGATGCAGAATATGACTCCTGCAGTCCCTCACTAATGACTGTATGTTGAAGCTTTCAGGAGTTATGATTATATGAGGTTGGTGTCCAATTGTGTGGACATGCTGGACTCCATATGGACACTTCAATATGCATGGACATAGTCCCATAAAATATGTCCAGAAAAATCTTTTTTGGTGCTATTGTCACCAAATTTGAACTGGTAATAGGTAAGAGGCTGCAGCCTCGTGTAATTTTCCAGTCTATCCTTCCATCCCTCCTTTTGAATTTACTCCAAAGGGTTCAAGAACAGCATTTAATTTAATTTAATTTGGGCACATTCATTCAGGCATTTTAAGTATTTTGTGGGGCAACACTCAACACAACAACACTTTTTATTCAGAGATCAGTTTTATGCTGTTATTAAAAAAACAAAAAAAACAAAACAAAGTATGCTGATGCATCCATCCATCGCTGAAGGATTTGAACAGTGAATGTTTGTAGTTTGTTTCTTTTTTTGCTGAGATGTTTCATTCTTCATCCAAAGAATTTCATCATGTCTTCAGTAAACTTTAAGCAACATAAAAAAATAATGAAATCAATTTCCTCAATTTCTCAAAAAGGGAAACTGAATTGAAAACCTTTAGTTCTTTTTTATGTTTTATATATATATATATATTTTTTTTTACTTTTTTTTGTACTAAGCACCAAGGTAGCTGGCAGGGATTCATGGGTGACACTCCTGAGATGTGACGTTCCGTCCTTTTGACAGGTGAGCGTTTCCTTGTTCCCAGGAGAATGTTTCTTTTTGAGGTGAGTAGTGTGAGAGCAGGCAGGCAGAGATGAGGAGGCGGTGTTGATTTCTCCTTTATCTTTCAGGATCAGGAGGCGTATTTACCGAGAGCAGAAATGACTGTTTCGAACACGAGCAGTTCCGGGAGCATGTGGAGGAATCTGGTTGGAGGCTTGGGTCAGACAAAGTCATTCATATTCTCTCAAAATATTAACTAAGAAAACTATTCACTTGCCACTATGCCACTTTGATAAGTGATTTATGCTGCTGATTATCCATGCTGCTGATCTCATTCTGCTGATTATTTCATGCTGCTGTATTCGTTCGTACTCACCTACTCACACAGACTCATGTCCGTGCTGCTGTTGTTCGGCATATTGTTTTGCACTATTAGTGTTCAACGTATTTCTTAGTTTGTTTATTTCTTAGTTTATATCTTAGATCCTTATTAGTGTTTCTTTTTACAATTTACATTTTTGCTATTGTTAGATGCCCTGTAACGAGGCACATGCGTTCTCTGCCCTCTCTCTGTTCTCCTCCTGCTGTTTTGCTCTCTGTGTATCAGAGCAGCTCCTATTTTTCCACATCTTCCAAAATAAAAACTACTGTTTTGGATCTGACCAACTGAACTTTCGACGCAAATGACAAAAATTTTTTAACAAAGCAACAGTGTCCTGGAGAACCCTCATCTGCTCGGATGATACATGCAGATGGATATATCTGTGGGGAAGTGGAATGTGATGTGTCCACCTCTGCTGTCGATCGAGAACACTGAAATTTCATATACAGGTAGTCCTCGACTTACGACGTAGATCCGTTCTCACGTGGTGTCGTAAACCGAATTTGACGTAAGTCGGAATGTACGTAAATAAATGTGACATACCTGTTTTACCAAGCACGTAAACGGATTTTTGACGTAAGTCCATGGTGATGGCCTTCCTTTTCCTCGATGCACGGCCATCAGAAGAGTCCTCCTTGCGTTTTGGGAGCCATAATGAAGGGATAACAAAGGGCTAATGGCCTACTGGGATGCTAGTGACACCGTCCTCCTCCGTACTCCTCCGCCTCTGCACCTCGTACTGTATTTTTCCGCCGCTGCGCTGCCGCGTTACGTTTAACGTCGTAAAACTGTCGCAAACCAACGTAAAAACCGACGTAAAAACCGACGTAAAAACCAACGTAAAACCGACGTAAAACCGACGTAAAACCGACGTAAAACCGACGTAAAACCGACGTAACCACGTAACTTGAATAAGGGAGATGCAACTACGAAACGTCGTAACTCGAGACCGTCGTAACCTGAGGACTACCTGTATATATAATGCACACAATATATATTACAGAGGTTTTGTGACAGGATATTACACAGGTACAATGAGTATATTCACAACTGATTAACATTAGGAGCCAATTTCATTAAATACCAAATTTTGCTGCATGGGCGATTAATTGTCTCAGAAATGGTTGCGATAAACGACAACATTGTTTTAAATTTGACAATAATTAGTAATTATTGTCAAATTTAAGAAAAAAGTTTAACTTTTTTGCATGTAGTACCTTTTTTCAACCACCAATGGCAGTATAAGGCTGTTTGAACCGAAGGATGGATAGTGAGGGAGCTAACAGTGTGTCTTTTTAAGAAAAAGGGGGAGAGAGGCCCCTTGACGTGACACGGGCTGTCTCTCATCAGTTCTCAAAATAGCGGATGCTCGGTGTGGTTTGAACTCTTTAGCATAACATTTTTCACACAAAGCTTTTAATTAAAAAATCAGTAAATAAGTTTGCAAAGAAAAACTTTTTACACAAAGGCACGGGGTTCAACCGTGAATTTTGGAGCTTCAACAAGACGGAGGTTTTTTTGCTCGAGGTCGGCCCGTTGGCTTAGCTTCTCAGCTTAGCTGCTTTTAACAAACTAAAAACACAATTTTGGATGGTTAAAATGGATTTTAAAGAGAAAAAAGAGAAAGGTCAGTGAAGAGCTCTGGAGTTGAATCTTTTGTCATCCAGTTTCATCAGTAGAAAGAGAAACGCAAAGAAACGATGAAGCCTATAAATGAAAATGAGGTCGATAATTTTCATTTATCATGCGATCAATTGATTTATTGTTTGTTGCGACAGGCCTAATGGCCACCACAACTAACAGAACATTGCACTTATAGAAAAGACAGAAGCCAAATCTTTGTTTAAAATGTTGCCATGCAGGACTGCGGGTTTGCGTCCTCACAAATTGTGCTTCAGTGCTCCTTCATCATAATTACATAGACCCTCATTCACAAGGGGAGATGAGATGTTTCTTGCCAGGCTGGGGTTTGCACGCTCACTGTAGTCCAGGACATGCTTCAGGTGGCCCACACACAAGTTTTTTGATAAGAACATGTTTCACTCAGTGAAGTTGAAATCAATTATCACAACATCCACAGAAGGGATTTGAATTCCAGGTGCTCCTTTGTTGGTGCTCCGTCACTCAGTTTCAGCAGGAAACGTGTCACACACCGAGCCTTGTGCGATGTTATCTCTGCTGAGCACTTGGGTGATGATTACAGAGCCTGGACTCGAGAACTTTGGAAGCAGGATTGAGCTGTACACTCAGGGATGACATGTAAACACTCAGCAACATTTAAACTATCTGCTGCATCACAGCCTGTCAGAAAAAAAAAACTTGGGATTATTCTGCATCAGCGTTCAAAGCCTCAGGATATTTTAAGGGTGTGTGTGTGTGTGTGACTCGTAGAAGTGGTAGCTTCTGCGTTGGCTTACCACTCTGGTACTGCTGGGAAATTGTAACGAGAAACTGAGAGCAGTGTTTACAGACATATTTGCTCAATTAGGTGATCCGTTTGGGATAAGCACACACAAATGCTCCCTCTCACACAGCCCATCCACACACACAGATATATAAACAGATACAAACACACACCATTAATCTGCTTTTTGATTCAGGTCTTAATCTCCTGTCTGCTTCTCTACTGGCAGGTCCCGCCTTCCAGTTTAGCAGTAACAAAGAGGCAGGAGATTTGTGAAGAGGCTCATGGCAGCGTGCAACATCAGATCTGTTTCATCTCTGCTGTAACGCCGCTGTGCACGTGCATCTAAACAGTTCTTTTTTAAATTTTTAAATCAAGATGTGTCCCTGTAAATCTCAAAACAGCTAATTTAGCTTTGATTTTAAAAGGTATGGTTCACAAATCCTAAAATCAATATGATCTATCATGGTAATACTGAAATCCAACATTAAGAGGTGACTCTGCAATTTGATCAATATATATGCCTGATACATTTTTTAATGAAAAGATCACGGAGGCCTGTTTATTTGTGAGCAGGTCTCTTCGTTGCCAGGCTATCAGATACATGTAGAAGATTTATCAAGCCGCTTGCAAATACTGAACATCCCTGCACAAATAATCAGCTCTTAGCAGTGCATCATTGCTGCAACATTACGTAGCGAGCGGGGAATGAGCTCCCGGAGGTGAAGGAAGACGACACCCACCAGAGAAACAGCAGTGAATCACGTCTGCAGCTTCATGGGAGCAGCAGACCATGCTCTGGCAACCGATAGCTTGACAAATGACACCAAATGCACAAGCTATTGTTATGACAGCAGGAGAGGGGGTATCACAATGCAGCAATATCCACACACACATGCATACTGTGAATATAAGCAAACACGAATTAAAGTTTGTTTTTCTGCTAATAAGGAAAACGCATGAGACTAATAGAAATTGAGTTTTGCTCCGGCTGCTGGTTGTTGTTGAAGTGCTACAGATCAGCCGCTAGATGTCTCAGTGTCTGCTTGTTTGTAGGCCACACAGGCTCGTGCACACACAGTCACATGCAGAGTGCACATGGTGTGTTTAATATGACCAGCCTCCTCACCATCCACATGTGTTGCAGTCTCCTCTGGGAGGACAGGGAAGCATCTGCCCCTCTCTCTGTCTGCCTGTTTTAACACATTCGTGGGAAAAAAGCCTGAACTTTCAGCTCAGCAGGAGGGACAGAAAAGAAATACTGTATACACCTACACCAAAAAAAAAAAGATTGTCATGTTTTTTGCAAATGTATCTCTGGATCCTAATTTCCATTGTACATGGCTGATTGCTGTAATGCTGCTTATCCCTGCATGCTTGAGGTGATGCAGTAATAACACTGATAACAATGTGGATTTATGCAATATATTACTAAGCTGGGGATAAAATAACCATATAAACAATCCATTAGTTGTAATAAGGGGAGAATTACACTGCTGGCTTCATTAGGTGCTCAGAAGGAGCTTTTCCAATAAGAACAAAGCTCAATGTTTCACCTGCTTGGTTAGTTTTTTCTATTTGTAATTTTTGCATTTTCATTTCACTGTGCTGTGGGGAGTACATGTTGCTTGGACCATGGAAAATCATGCACAAAGATTAAAAGCCTACAGAGAGCTCATTTTAAATATCTGCTACAACTCGTCTTATTTGATAGGACCACAAGTTAAGGTGCCAGACTCAAATTGACTTATAAGATTTTATCAAAGAGAAAAAGTCTTAAAAGTAAATGGTGGCCACAGAGTGAGAAATAAAGTTAACAGCCTTCAATTTTGTCTGCTGAGACACATTTTGCTTCATCTGATGTTTTTTCCAGAAAGTGGAAGTTGAACCTCAAAGAGTCGTTTTCATCTCCGCTGCATGCGCAACGTGGGAAAAGGACATAAGTGAGACCATTTTTGTTTTGCTGCTTGACTGTTTCTAAAATTGTTCTGTAGTTGTCTCTGCTGTTACCGTCAAATGCTCACTAGCAGTTAAGCCAAAAATTTGTTTAAGCTTTGGCTCTGTTAGCTTGTACAAAAACTACTCTTGATCAAAATCAGTCCTTTGGTGAGACAAAACACGTTCTCAGCATGAAGATCTGATCTTAAAGACTTAATATTTGAAACTGAATTGGGACTTTTCTTTTTATTGTGGGAATGCACTTATTGTTTGTTGAAATCACTGAATAATTTCCAACAATCCACGGTCTGTGGAGCTGGAGCCTGTCTCAGCGGTCAATGAGAGGTGGGTGTACCCCGGACTGGTTGCCATTTTATCATAGAGACACACAAACATGCATGGACACGCTCACTCTGAGGGTCTGTTGAAAATAATCAACAAATTTAACAAGAATATTTTTTGAACTTTGGCAGAAAGCTGGAGAAAAACGAACACATCCACGGAGAGAACATGTGAACTCCGCACAGAGACAAAAATCTAAAAAACTAAAAAAAATAAAAAATTAAAAATTAAAAAAAAAAACGTAGCTGTTCATATAAAAAATTTTTTTAATTTGTCTCTTTGTAATGTTTACACTCATGACACAGAAAGAATTTTTTTTTTTATAGTACCTGATCCAAGGCTGTGTATGATTGGCCTCCTCTACTTTGCAGGTTCCCCTTTACATCTTTACATTTTTTACATCTTTATGTCTTTACACCTTTACGTCTTTACATTTTTACATCTTTCATCTTTAAATCTTTACATCTTTACGTCTTTACATCTTTAAATCTTTACATCTTTACGTCGTTACATCTTTACGTCTTTACATCTTTGCGTCTTTAAATCGTTGTATCTTTACTTCTTTACATCTTTACGTCTTTACAACTTTACGTTGTTACATCTTTACGTCTTTACATCTTTACGTCTTTAACTTTTTACATGTTTACGTCTTTACGTCTTTACGTCTTTACATCTTTACGTCTTTACATATTTAAATCTTTACATCTTTACGACTTTACATCTTTGCATCTTTACGTCTTTTCATCTTTACGTCTTTAAATTTTTGTCTTTACATCTTTACGTCTTTACATCTTTACATTTTACATCATACAGATATTTTAGAATCACGCCGCTCAAGGTGGCTGCATGTTGGAGTAGCTCTGCTACATTCGTTCTGAGATTTTGCTTCTGAAAACTTTACTTCCTCTTTTTTTCTGGATGTACCGGTAAATCACTTTTGTTGATAATTGTTTCCTCTGTTATCGGATGCTGTGCAGCTGGAAGGATTTTTCTGAAAGCTTTTTACTTTTGGACATTTGTTATTATGTTTAACCATAGCAACAAGGTACCAACAGTTCACGCTCAATAATCACAAATCCAACAATGTCCTGTCAGGTCATCATGACAGTTAAATTTTTTTTTCTGAGACGTTTCGTCCTACATCCAAAGGACTTCTTCAGTCTGAGAAGCCACAAACAAACTAGTCCCACAAATACCACACTCCCATAGTGGAAGGAGAAGTTCTTTGAATGAAGGATGAAACATCTCAGCTAATAAAAATAAACCATTCAGATGACCTGACTGAACATTGTGGGATATCAACAAGGTGTTT
>JARVGQ010001639.1:19348611-19360197 GCA_031762355.1 Hypsolebias martinsi | reverse complement strand
TGGAGAAGGTGGAGAAGGCAAGAGTCGTTGGTTAAGAGTAAAAACCATACCTCCCAGTTCTCTCATGTTGGTCTGTGCTTCCTTTTGTTGTTGTAAAACTTGTCGAAGCATTTCTTCGAGTTGGTTGATGCATTCCATCTCTGATGAGGAGGCAGCTTGTTCGCTTCTGGTCTCGTTCTGGGCCTTGTTTGGCTGGAGCATTTCTGTCACAATCTCGAAGAACCCAGATTGGTACGAGACCAGAAAGGACAAGATTCGGATAGAAAAACTGTTATTTATTATTTACAGTGACTATTTACAGATGGTCATCTCTTGGAGATCCTGGGGAAAGAGAGTTGGGTCAGTGGAGTCTGCTTGTAGCATTCAATAATGCTTGCTTGTATTTCCTTACAGATGGAGGTGCAGGTGTTGGGCGTGGATGTGAACCACCAGAGATCACCAGAGACGGGTCCAAGGGAAACGGGTAACACAGGGTGGACAGGCGTGTGGCTGGAAGGCAAGGCACGGAGGATACAAACCAGGACCACGGGAGTCTGGAGCCAAACAGGAGTCAAGGAGACAGGAGGACTGTAGGCACAGAAACGAAGGTAAGTAACTTTCGTACAACATAAAGTTTTATTGGCCAAAAGCATAAATACCAAATAGGGTACAATGCTCCAGCGGTGAGTCACACTGGACTGCAGCCTTAAATAGTAGCAGGATCTCGTCAGATGGATGGCCGCCAGCTGGTGGTAATCAGCGGCCAATTTGGAGGAGGAGCTGCAGGCAGTGGAACTCTCACAGACCCAGAGTCAGGCAGAACCACCAGAACAAGGACTTTTACTTTGAATCATCGCTCAAAGGCTGATTCAAGATGTTGTGATTATTTATCCTCTAACCAGCCGTCTGACAGACTGTTTCTTCAGTGTCTTCCTGCTTTGCATGCAGCAGGGCAGTCAGGTTGAACTGCAGCCAGGACTGAAGGACAGGTCCACAAACTGATGTCCTGATTTAAGTCCTGAAGAAAGAAAGTACAAGAAGTGTCAAGTGTCTAAAAGAAAACAACGATGAAGAGACTCTGAGCCTGTGGATGAACAGATGATGAAAACTGTGCTTTTTGACACTGGAGGACCGTTGTCATGAGACGGTGACATGAGAACCATTTAAACTTTCTTCTGTGAGGTTTGTAACAAAAAAGAACTGCATTTTTTTTAAAACAATGTAAACAATCTAAATGACCAAGACTCGATATAAATATGTCACCCTCCATAAAATAACTTTAAAACTTTTCTGGAACTTCTGGAGTTTTTGTATTTAGTGTTTTAAAGGCAACAGCATCAACTTTTACTGAAATCCTCAGGAATAGGTTTGAAAAGACTGCTCAACAATCCTTTGTCGCCATGTGTTGTGCTGCGCGTTCAGTTATTTTAATTGCTTACAGTTTTATAAGTTCAATATGAATGATCTGATGCAAACAAATAAAAGTTTATGGAGAAAAGATCAGGCTGGTTTTATGAGTAGCTGAGCAGAAGAAGAAATAAAAGTCTGATTTAAAACAGTACAGCCCCAACATTATATTGATCTACAAAATAAAAGTGATAAAGACAATCACAGCTGTCACTTTTACAATAAGGAGCTACATGTTGGTGTGGTAGTAGCTGAGCGTCATCCACAGCACATGCCCTGAGTGCTCACAGATGGCACAACATCTTTGTTTAAGGTTTGGAGTGTAAGGCAGCTAATGATATGCATTCCTTCAAAGAATTCTACTGTAGTTTCATTGTTCTCGCTCCTGGTTTTAATGTCTATACTTGTGACTAAATCTTCTTCATACACAAGTTAATCATGGAGTTCCCCAGGGCTCTGAGACCAAAACTCTTTACTTTATATGTGCTTCCATTAGTTAAAGTTATTAAACAGCATGGGATACATTTTCGTTGTTATGCTGATGATACTCATATTTGTCCATGAAACCCAATGAATCCAATCAGCTACTTAGACTACAAGCATGTTTTAAAGACATAAAAACCTGAATGACCCTTAGTTTTCTGCTTTTAAACTCAGACAAGACTGAGGTTTTGGTTTTTGGACCTGAGCATCTTAGGAATAAATTTTGCATCTTCTCACTTCCTCTCGATGGCATTAATTTGGCCTCCAGCTAATGTTAATTTTTTTAAAATCAGGACATGTTTTTTATCCCCCACATTAAAAACGTTAATGCATTTGTCACGTCTAACTCGACTATTACAATAGTTTATTATCTGGGTGTCCAGATGCTTCTTTAAAATGTCTTCAGTTAATCCAAAATGCTGCTGCCAGAGTCTTAACTGGAGTTAGTAGGAGAGATCATATCTCTTCAGTTTTAGCTTCTCTCCATTGGCTCCCTGTCAGTCAAAATCCATGTGTGAGTTTGAGTTGTGTAGGCAGGTTTTAGTCTGTAGGCAACAAATATGGGCAGTTGGACAAGTGCAAACTTGTGGAGAACAGGTTTTAGGTGGAAGTATAGGAGTGAACCTGCTGCTCCAAAATAAATATTGGGGCTCTGAAAGGGAGGTGAAGTGTCACAAAGTCAGAGTTTGTCATTCGAACATGCACAGCTTTTGGGAAAGTTCTTGACTGGTTTACTTTTTCAGCCTAACCCATCATTTAGCTCAAATCTGAGCTTGAATACATAACGTATCAAAACTGATGGACTTTTCTGTTTCAGCAGGTCTTCCATGGACACCACCATTGTTTAGTCACTTTGGCTGTTTCTGTAGATAAATTTTTTCAATTCAAGGCTATATCATTTATATATGTTAGGAGGAGGATGGGTAAAGTGTGTGTAGAGTTTAAAGTATTGCCTTTCTGTCCAGGGCAGCAGAACATCAGCATACAGGTCACAGAAAGACACGAAGCAGGAGGTCAGCGAGAGAAAACAGATGGATAAGGTGGACGAAGAAGAAGATAAGCAGCCGGGCCTTGTGTGTGTCTGGATGTGTGGGGTGACTTCCCTGCAGCCAGCTGACGGGGAAACAAGCAGTGATTAATTCTCCTCCAACCTCCTCGACCTCAGTCTGGGGGAGCAGTCCCCAGAAAGGAGGCTGGAGTCGGATTCAGAAAAGCAAGACCTGTGTTCTTCTCCTCTTCTCTGTGGATCAAAAACAGATTGACAGGTCCATCTCTTTGTGAGAAACTGCACAGACGACGAGAGACCAGTCGTAGGAGAGCCTTACGTCGTGTCTGCCTGCTCTCGTCCTTCGAAGGAGCAGCAGAACTCATCGATCTGTATGTTTTCACTGAGCGGATTCTTTATTGATCAGCTGTAGGTGAAGAGTGGATTACCTGTGAGCATGTGCAGCTCGTTCAGGGAGATCTCAGAATGATGATCGCCTCCGTGCTGCCAGCAAACATCATCACAAAGGTTGCAGAAGTTATGTAGCAGTCATCATCATGCATAATGTTTATCATTATTAGCAGCCATCTTTTAGTGTTCTGCAAAACCAGGAGGCTACAGAACCAGTCAGAACACAATCTCTCTTCCCCCGGTGTTCTGTGTGCAAATAAAACACCTTCCTGCTTTAGACGGCCGTTTTAGACAGAGGACATTCTTCACTCATTCAAATATAAATTGGTGCTGGTTTATCTTTGTCCTAAACTGTGATTAAAAGGTTGCATGATGCACATTTGAATGACAGAGGAGGAAAAGAGGAGAATAGTGTCTATGAGTCAGCAGAAATATTAAGGGAGTGAACCAGGCTGAAGCTAGCATCTTCTTGTTGTCATTTATGTCATGATGGGAAGTAAAGTAGGATAAATTATTGTTGCAATAGAAACTAACTTTTAAAGTTATGACAAATCAATAAAGGACTTTTGTACTTTAATATCAGATGTTTTTTTTTTCTTGATGTCTGCTTGAGAGAGCTTTAGCTTCTGACTGAACGACCTTGTGACATTACTTTTTTCCATCTTCCTGCCATCCAGTGGGCTTTCCCATCCTGCTGGTCTACACCCCACACTGTCTTCTCTACTAAAGCAGCTCCTTCTTCTCTGACATTGAGGAAAGAGAAAACACTGCTCAGCGACCCTGCCGACTGCTGCAGAGCACCTGTGTCCCCTGCACACTGACTGAGCCAAGGACAACACAGCCACAAGGCCGGCCGTCTGTCTGTTTCCACCATATGAGCTGCAAGACTCCCTCAGGCGCACCTAAGGGGGGGACCATGTGTCCCCAACTCCTGAAGAAAACAGCATTTTTATTTTCAAAACTGCTTTTGCTTGACACTGACATTAAAAATAGATACACAATGTGACACGTGTAAAAGGCCTTATAGTGACCTCTAGCATGATTCAAATTGTAAAATCGTGTTTTGTTCAGGTGTAAATGGATATTATGTCCAAAACAGCGAGCTCAGAGATGAAACTGCAAAGCAGGAAAGGGTACCAGTAATGATGCAGGTGTCAGTACATGCTCACATGCAGCTGATGTGGGTACGTCCTCATCTCTCCGGGGGCAACCTCAGGCCAAATCACATTTTCTCTGAGGTTTCAGCGCATCACTCCTGCTTGGGTACCATTAAAACGAACAATACTTCACTTGTGTCCTGAGGACAAGACTCTAATATTAAGGGAGTTCTGAATGTTTGAAGTAGGGTTCTGCAGAGAGGTTATAAATGATAAATATCTTACCTGTTGTAGATAATAGTATCTTACCTCTTAGAATGTTTTCAATTTGGAAAAATAGATATTAACTTTGACTGGGTTGATCAGCTAATGGTCTAACTGGAGCCATGATCCATTCGGATTATTCTTGAAAATTTTATAGTGATCACAAATGTTTGAATCTTAACATCTATATTTTATTACACAGTTATTTATAGAATGATATGGTTATTTGCAGCAGCAGCAGCAGCAGCTAGTTGTAACTGTTCTGGTGCAGTTTTGGACACTTCCTGCCGGGAGATGATACACATAACAATAATAATAAAAAACATAATAATAAACATAATAATAATAATAATAATAATAATAATACTTTATTTAAAACAACCACAGCTGCAACAGTGACGAAAAAAGTTATGATAAAATCAAGAAAATTCAAACACATTAAAAAAAACAGTTGTTAAATTATTAAAATCAATATAAACAATAAAAAAATCAGTCTGAGCTAAAAGTCACAGAGTAAAAAATGTATTTTTAAAAGCGTTTTAAAAATGGACAGTGAAGGGGCTCGTCTGATGGGAAGAGGGAGATCGTTCCACAGTCTTGGAATATTATATAAATCAGAATATTTATACTATAACTGTTGTGTAATGCATAACTGAACACAATGAAAGTGTCAAGAAAACAGCATTAGCATGAATTGCTACAAAATGTTTTGTTTCCTATTGGCAGAAATTTATTTTTGTGTGTGGCCACAGTTGATCTATGTCAGGGCTTTGCAAACGTTACAACCAACACAGCCACTTTCTCACTAAATAAAACTTATATAAAACCACAAAACAAATGTTATACATACATTTTTATGTAAAGGTAACATTAAGTGTTTTATGAAAACTACAAATGCAAACTATTCTATTTTCATTACAAAACAAAACATCTGTATAATATGGTAAGTGTTAAAAATTATTGTCAGAGTTAAATATTAGGACAACGTTTTATCAACAAACTTGCTGATAATATCTGAACACTGAACAATGCAGCTCATGTGAATTCAGTCTATATATTTGTAGATCATTAAATATCTCACTTTTACAATAAATACCATTTTTACACCCTAATAACCATAAACCAACATTCATTTATTTCATTTTCATTTTTTTATTATCACAGGTTATATTCCTAATTTTCACGACAACTTATCATATTTTTATAATTTCAGTGACACTGTGATAAGTTTGCAAAATTGTACTTTTTTTTTAGCACGTACTGGAATGTGTTAAAATATTAAAGTTTCTGCAGAATTAAAAAAAAAAAAACCTGCAAGCTGGAATTAGTGAAGCGGCTAATAAGCTACCAAACTAGTAGTGAGAACCGATCAATAAGTTTTACTCCTCGTGTTGGGTCTTTCTATCAGAACTTTCAATCAGGCAGAACCTCCCCAGCTAAAATGAGACGTTTTATTGTGGTGAATAATACTTATCTTTGCTAGTTTAATCAATGCTACAAGGAGCCTCTGCAGTGGGACCAAATAGTCAAAGGTTGCAGACTCCTGGACTCATCTGATCACAGGTAAGATATTCTTTGCCTTTCTACAGAACCCCACTTGAAAAATTGGAACTATGCTTTACAACATGCTGTATATTTAACTAAAGCATCAAATTCATTTGGGGGCCATCAATATTTACTGTCAAATATTTACATTGTCTCTCCAAAATGAGTTGAATAATGTACATTCTTCTGTCTCTGATACAGATGTGCCTCCACTGGGCCAGATGTGACTAAAAGCAGAAGACACGCAGCCCTGTGTTTACACTCGAGTTCACACAACAGGCCCCTCTAGAGCCTAATTACCAAAATAAAGCTTTGATTTCTGCTTCTAATCCAGAGTTTTTGGAGGAGGCAGCACATGGAGAGGGGAGGGAGGGACATGAGGAGGAGAATGAGGAGGTGGCCTGATGCGCTGCGCGCCCCCGTTGGAGGGAGGGAGGACCGCTTGTGCCAACAGCTGAATCAAGTGTAACAGATGAGACAAACACAGGAAGTCAGACCTACAAAATAAAACAATGAGCACGCTGTGGTCGCGTGGAGGTCACGGTGTGCGTCAGGCGAGTCCACAGGCTGCTGGGTGAGTTTGAGGTCAGATGTGGTCCCATAAGGAGTGGATGCACCACCCACCCCCACACAGAATCACAAACTGCAGCCCTTCAAACGCCAACAGGTTTTAATTTGAAAGCCGCAATGGAAGCACAGTGGGGGTGTTTGGATGTTGCGCCAGAGACTGTGAAGGAAGAAGAAGAAAAGAGAGAGAGAGAACAGCGTGTGCGCAAAAAGGCAGCCAGGCGCATCAGCACCAGTGGCTGAGCATCTTCCTGACTCTCGTTCACTCCCCCCTCCTCTTCCTTCCCTCTCCTCCTCCTCCTCCTCCTCCCCCACCTGCGTTATTACGCAGCCAGTTCTGCGTGTGCGCCTCGGAATTGAGACTTCACTGCCGGGGCTGAAGTGTCCAGAAAGCCTCCGCCAGGCAGGCAGCCATCTCTCCACTCCACCATCTCTCTCTCTCCTTGGAGCTCGGTTATTCTTAGCTCAGCGCTGCGAGGAGACTGTCCTTCCGGTTCCTTCTCTTTATTTACCCCCCAGATTCTTGAATATTTCATGGAAAATGGCGATGTGCGCGCAGTCGTTCGGCGTCCTCTGCCTCTTCACAGTCCAAACTGTACTTATCATCTGCGTGTCCACACCGACAGCCGGGACCCACCTCTTCCCCCAGCGCTACACGTAAGTACTTTCTTTCTGTTCTCAAGGATGGGGGGGTGGGGGGGGGGTGTAAAGTGAAGTAGGACAGGTGGCTGCACGCGGCGCCTCGGAGGAGCTGATGTTCCCTGATGTTCAGCAGCTTCCGCGTCTGATGCAGCATCACTCGTCACATGGAGCTGTTTTCATGTCCAAACACTCAGAGCAGAACATTCAAGGATGCAAAGTCTTCATGGATGCAGTGTGGTTCCCACCGCAGCTTGGATGATCCCCAGTTTAAACTGGAGTTTTCTGTGACACCCCACCAAAATAGAATATTTCTGCTGAAACCGAGGCGCACTTTAGATCAGCTTCATGGTTTTAAGGGATCGCATGCAGCTAAAGCTGTGTAGAGCATGAAGCAGGAAGGGAGCTGGACTTTTTTCACTTGTTTTACAATGATATCCAACATGCACATCGTCAGAAATGTCTAAAACATTCACTCTGAACTGCACACAAGGATTAAAAAAACATGTTTCTGTGCATGTGCCTCGTCCAACTTGGATAGTTTGACAGAATCCCCCCAAAACACGAGTTTTAAAGTAACTTTTACAACATAATAAACCCTCAGAGCTGAAGTGATCTTTTTATTCTGGTGATACAGAACTCAAATAAACCCAAATGATCTAGAATGCATTTGTCTCTTCAAAGTGTCCAAGGTGACTTTCAAAAGGAGGAAAACAAAAGTCCTTAATGGCTGCATTAATCAAATCTACAATTAACTGGATAATTTATTTATTTAAGCGTTAAAAGGAAAAAGTGACACAATCTGTTTGCAGGTAAACTACAATATATAATCCATAGATGAAATGCCAGTAAAAAAAAAAAAAAAAGGTTGAAATCTTGCAGCCAATTATCGTTTCCCTCCTACGCACTTCGTTACACTGGATTAGTGTTACTTTTTAAATCCTCAAACGATCTTTTCACTTTCTTCCCCTCGAGTCTGTGGTGTCCTTGTTTAAGTCTGTATTATACTCCGTCACCTCTTGGGATTCATAAACTGGGTTTTGGGTCACCCAGATAAGTGGTGTTAGCTAGAATTTGCCACATAATGGAAGTGTGTGTGTTAAGTGTGTCAGTCTATTATTGCAGACGACGCTCAGATGTGTGTGTGTGTGTGTGTGTGTATGCTCCGGCTGAGAATGTGGGGCCTTTAAGAAGAAGTCAAATGTCCTAAACATGTGCTCAACACCTGAAAACATGCTCTAATTTCATAGAGTTATTGTATTGCCATAATGTCTCTGTATGTGGCAGAGGAGGGCAATATGTTTTTAAATGAGATGGAAAATGAAAACAAAAAATAGTTCATTCTAAGCAATTTTTTTAATTTATCTGCAGCTCATTTTAAGAAAGTCTAAATCCAATAATGGTAAACAGCAATCTCACCAAAATGTTATTTCCCCGCATAAAAAAAGCCAACCTCTTGGCCTAATAGATATGATGGGATCCATCGCAGCAGAATGGACTCGGTGATGTCGCCGGCACACAGGTCTTCCATCCAAACTCATTTCCTCACATTTCCTGTAACGTTCGGGGAACATAAATCATATCGTATGAAAAATACATCAAAACCACCAAAAGCCAAATGGCATCCTTTACTACCTCACAGAGCCTTGGAGCATCAGTCGCCTTTAATGTGCTGAACCGTGGCGGCTTCTTTGTTTTAAAGAGATTTCACAGCTTTTATTACACACAGGGTCTCTAAGCACACATTTAGCATCGCTAGCACAGTGGGGCATAAAATTTACCAAACAGCCATGTCCTGATATCTCAGTGGTTCGGTTGGATGGGGAGTTCTGCATGTTTGAGATGGTAGAGCATTACCACAAGGTATGCTGAATAAGAGACACCTCATATTTAATAAAAATGTTAGCGAAATGCAGGTATTAGTTCATATAAACAAGAGCAGGCATCTGTTGATGTTAATACAATTGACCGTGTGGCTGTGAAATGAGAAGATGTGCATGTTTATGTCCAAAATGGATCACGATGTAGATGAAAGTGGACGCTCAGCTCCTTTTAGTTGATTGTATTTTGCTCTTAAATTCATAATCTGGAAACACAGCGTCTCTTGCAGCAACGTGAGCACGCAGGGGTTTGGAAATCCATAATCGTACGATGAAAATTGAAACCTCGTGCATCAAAAGAAGCTGAATTAGGAGCCCATCTGGATTGAGGGCAGAGGTAATGTCCTTCACTGTCCCTTTTTGAAACTCTCAGCCTTTCATGTGGCAGTGACCTTTTCAAATAAGCGGCCTCCCCTCGATGGTCTCCCATTTAGAAGCACTCTCGTTTCCTGTTTAAACTCGTCCCTGGAAATGTAGCAGACTCGCTCTCTGGTTATGGCGTTCTGGTCTCCTGATGGGGCCCGCTGCGGCTCGGTGATTATGACGAGCGCCGTTTGGCAGATTGGTGCGTCTTAATAACTCCATCATCCCTCTTGTCTGCTGAGCAAATCTGACATTTGAAGATGACATTTGTTTCTGTCACTGTATTAAAAGACGAGCGGCCGCCGTTGTGTTGTGGTGATGCACGTGATTAGTTATCTGCAAGGCTGCTGAAAGGAAAAGGTTGGCACCGAGTCTGCGGCTGGCCAGCAGACTGACGGCAGACTTTATTCATCCGATTGCCAAAAGCTTTTAAATGTTTTCCGAAAGCGTTTAGTTTCCTTCCTTGGACGTATGGACTGTGCAACACACATCCAGGCTAACACAGGTTGGCTCCTTTAGAGTGATCCAGTGAAAATCTGGGTCCATTAAGTCATTTGATGCTTGCAGAGAGATAGAAAGTGATGAGCTCCAACCGTTTGATCTTTTAATTCTGGACTTGGCTCCGTCTAACAGAGATCAGCTCCTGCTTCGGGTGCACTTCTGTCATAGCAGAGCAGTTTTATGGCAGAGCTGCTGAGCCCATGTTACCCGTCCTGCCACATGCACGCAGAATGTGACGTGGAAAGGAGGTGCTGATGAGTAACTCAGGACAACGATGCTTCCAGGTAGGGTTGAGGAAACGTAGCGTAAGAGTGTGGCGTTTCGCCAACACAACAGAAGCCACAGAAAGATGGGTACAGCCTCACATTCCCCAACACCGTGAGCACGCTCACCCACACGCAGTGGCAGAGAACCTGAAGGCCCGTGACGCGTTCCGGAGGTTAAATGTTGAAGGATACAGACTGAGCGTGTTTAATTTGTATTTTTTCCAGGATGATTCACTGGGCTGGACGCATTGAGAAGGAGCTGGAAAAGGTTCTTCAGCACGTTACAGGAACCCAGCACATGAGAGCAGTAAGTTGACGTCATGCTAACATGTGACACGCTGCACTTTCCTGCATTATTAACCAAGCTCCACCGGCCGGTCTCCGAGGCAGCACGCGTATGCTGGTCTTTTAATAGCTGCTCTGGAAGAAAACAAAACACCTCACACGACACTTTCAGTCTCTCTGAAACGCTTGAGTTGCTTAAAGGAAAGGTTTACAAGTAAACAGTTGATAAAGTTATGATTATGAATCACTTCCATGCTTTTCTCTGTATCTGTTTCTGCTTCGCACGTGTGTTTTTAGTGGTGGAGCAGATGGTTGAGCCGAGTGTTATTGACACTGTTTCGTCATACTTCAGCCATGTGTGCATGTTTGCTGCACTCCCAGGGTTTGTAATGCACCCGGAGATAAATGCTTCCTCATTGCTGTTTGGGTGAGTGTGATTCATCCGGCCTGTACGAAGCCTGTGGCTTTAATGCTGAAACAGTGTGATGGCTGGTGGCGACATTGATGGATCCCAGAGAGCTGACATAGATTGCTCTGGTGTAAAGGCTAATGACCATTATGGGATATAAGGCAGACGCTCAGAGCGTGCGATAAGAGAAAGGTTGATTTTTAGCACTTATCCAGTGTAAACAAAACAAAGTGTTTACCTGTCAAAATATTTCTCCTGCGCAGCTCGTGTATATGTATTTTATTTCATTTTTTGTGTGGTTCACCCACTGAGAGGTGTTGATATCTACCCAGCAGTGGACTTTTTAAGCAACATGGTTTCAAGGTGAAAACAGATTGCTGCTGTTTGATAAAAATGATGCGTTTCCACAACTGTTGGCATTTTACAAGCAATGAAAAACAACAACATTGTTCCGGGTTTAGTGTGCGCTTGATGCACTCTGGAGATAATCCATGGGGTGATTCTG
>JARVGQ010001639.1:19152092-19169102 GCA_031762355.1 Hypsolebias martinsi | reverse complement strand
TTATTTATACAGGCTAGCCTCGTTGAGCCACGGGGACTCATTTACAAGAGGGACCTGTTGCATGCACTCACACCTACGGTCAATTTAGAGTCACAAGTTATACTTTGGTATTGGTTTTACAAATAAGGATATACTTAATGTCTTAGCACATATGCATAATATTATTATCAGGACCTGGAAACAATTGTGCAAACTTCTATGTCTGTTTCAAAGAAAGAACCACACGGATTTGGAAGCTATTCCTTCTTTTGTGGAAGAGGAGCTTTCTGGCAGTGGTCGACTGCAAGGCTAAAGGTGGTTGGTTGTGGCAGTTGTGGTTAGCTATGCTAGTTTTACTACAAAGTAATTGAAAACAACTTTATTCTGGTAATATTATGACTTTATTCTCATAATATTATGACTATTCTTGTATTATTTTGATTGTATACTTGTGCGACTTTATTCTCATATTATTTCAACTTTATTCTCGCACGACTTTATTCTCATAATATCATGACTTTATTGTTGTATTATTTTGACTTTATTCTCGTACGACTTTATTCTTGTAATACTATGACTTTAGTCTCGTATTATTTTGACTTTATTTTTGTATGACTTTATTCTCATATTGTGACTTCTAGCATTAGTTCAATTATTCTTGTACGACTATTCTTGTAATATTATGATTTTGTTCTTGTATTATTTCAACTTTATTCTCATATCATGACTTTATTCTTGTATTAGTTTGACTTTATTCTTGTAATATTGTAACTTTAGTCTCATATTATTTTTACCGGTACTTTATTCTCGTACGACATTATTCTCATATTATGACTTCTAGCATTACTGTATTTCAATTATTCTCGTACAACTTTATTCTTGTATTATTTTGACTTTATTCTTGTTTTATTTCGACTTTATTCTCATACGACTTTATTTTCATATCACGACGTTTTTCTTGTATTATTTTGACTTTATTCTCCTGTGAGTGTATTCTTGTAATATTATAACTTTAGTCTCGTATTATTTTGACTTTATACTCATACGACTTTATTCTCATATTATGACTTCTAGCATTATTTCAATTATTCTTGTACAACTTTAGTCTCGTAATATTGACTTTATTATCATATTATTTTTACTTTATTCTCGTACGACTTTATTCTTACATTATTTCAACTTTATTCTCAAATTGTATTGACTTTAATCTAGTATAACTTTTTCATATTATGACTTTATTCTATTATTTTGGCTTTATTCTTGTAATATTATGACTTTATCCTATTTTTGACTTTATTCTCATAATATTACAACTTTGTTTTATTATTTTGACTGTTATTGTAATATTGACTTAATTCTCGTACAACTTTATTCTCATATTATTTCAACTTTATTCTATTGTTTTGACTTTAATCTCGTATAACTTTATTCTCATATTATGACTTTATTATATTATTTTGACTTTATTCTTGTAATATTATGACTATCCTATTTTTTTACTTTATTCTCATAATATTACAACTTTGTTTTATTATTTTGACTGTTATTGTAATATTGACTTTATTCTCGTAATACTACTTTATTATCATATTATGAATTTATTCTCATACAAATTCATTCTTGCAATATTATGCCTTTATTATTGTAATACTACAACTTTATTCTCATAATATTTCGACTTATTCTCATACGACTTTATTCTCATAATATTATGACTTTATTCTCATATGACTTTATTCTCATATTAGTGACTTCATTCGCGTACGACTTTATTCTCGTAATGTAATTGTTTTCTTCTTAGCGTGGTCCTAGTACTCCGTGGTATTTTCTTACCTTTTGACTGTTGCTGTTTAAACTCCAAAAACCATCCGCTGCTGGGGGATAGGGGGCTTATCAACATTTTCAGCTACAGCGCAAAGGGGGCCACTAAATATGATCACGTACCGTAGTCGTCTGCTCGTAATCTGTCACAGTTTGTCATTTATTCTTTGCAACGTGTGAAAAACTTTGATTTTCGACTCCCATTTTCAGGAGCCACTCTGTCTCATAGTGCCTTGACGCACTTTGTTTTAGTACACATCAGCTGTGTAATGGTAGAGCTACCGTATAGTAAAGAAGCAGCCATGTTTGAGGCTTCGGATGCTACAGGAGACTAAAATAGCTTTACACGAGCCATCGCATTAATCGGCTCTCAGTATTAATGTATTTTCCCCTCTCGGCTGTCGTTGCTGTTCTCCTCCAGAGCCTCCTGTCTGCCAGAGCTACTATACCGTTCCTCTACGAAACCATGTATAGAGCTACGAAACACTATTAATATACAGCAACGTAACAGGTCATAGAGTGTTTTGTTTGCTTTCTAGGGCCACCTGACTGCTATTGCTCTGCCTGGTTTGTACGTGTTTGCGTGTGAATGTGTTAAAAAGCCCTCTGAGAAAACGTCATTTACAAAGAGTGGGCTTGTTGCTGTGGAGAAAAAAAAGGATGAGACTTAAAACAAAAAGATCCACCAGTATACGAGTCTGCTTGTGTTGAAACAGAGGAGAAAAGGTGAAAGAATGTGTCAGTGTTTTCTGTTCCAGTAGTTCTCAGAGCCTCTTTAAATGCCTTAGTGTTACTCGACATGAGCTCTGATGCCCCCACATGTACCCCCTCACCCGGTTTTCACCAGAAACATCCCCCTTTTCTGGCTTTTCATGGTGTTATGCGGTGAAAGTAGTGAGCTCCAGTTGTGTTTTTTGTTTCTTTCTCCCTCTCTCTGAGCCCAGTATTGATTGACGCCTGTTTGATTAAATGCGTCTGAGCGCGGGTGGGAGCTCTTCCCGTTTTAAAAGCCTCTGACCTTTTGGTGTCCACACCCACTCAAAAACTCACTGCAAAAGCTCAGGTGGGAATGACTCGCGCAAACAATTCGAACCGTAACCACACACACTGTGCAGTGGTGGAAGTGACAGCAAGGTGCTGGCACTGCAGCTCAGGTCTGAACGAGCCCGAGGAAACGAAACGCTAAAAGAGAGACTGTTGAATTTAGGATTTCAAATTTGGCTCTTTGCAGCATCTACTGATGCGGTTTCACTTTTCTAGCATTTGTTCGTCTGTTCTGTGCCATTATTATTATTATTTATATTTTTAAGTCTGTATTTCTTAATCCCCACTGTCTGTAAATGAACGCTACATGTGCCTGTGGAAACGCGACTCCCTGCAACTTCCTCTTTTATTCCCTGGCTCTGTTCATTTTCTCACTTAAACTATATAAAGCTGCAATTTGTGCACCTGCAGGAAGACATGTAATGGCGCTTATTTATGCCCAGCTGGGTAGATTTCGAACTCTGAGCGGAAGTAAGGCGAGGGGCACCATCCCCCCCCCCCCCCCCCCGAGTGTTTTTCTGTGAGCAGGTGGGATTTTAGAGGCAAGCTCAGGGAGTGGGTCTCCACAGAGCAGTCTGTTAATGTCACAGATGAATCGTACGCCCTCTGCTTTGACAGATTTACTTTTTGCCAAAAACAAAATTTAAAAAAAAGAAGAAAAAAAAGAATTGGACCAGCTTGGGGATAAGAGGGAGGGGTCATCGGTGGTTTAATGAAGCGCCCCCCTCCTCTTCCGACCCTCGCTGCCTCTGTGTTGGTGCGTCTCTGTGGGAAAGACGTGTGATTCTGTAGTCTGTAGTCTGGTGCTATGTGACCATGTTTGACAAGTGTGTTGGATTAAAAAACAAAGTTTAGAGAAAAAATAAAATTAACCTGTCAAACTCCGTGAAGAAGAAGAAAAAAATATCTAGGAAAACAGCGCTGCTGATAAGTTTGAGAAATGTATTTTTATTTATTTTATTTTTGGGGGTTAAATTCTGTGTGGGTGTGAATGTTTGTTTGCGTGGAAGATTTAGCCCTTTTTTTTTTTTTTTTTTGGGGCACTAGTCCACGTCGCTCCATTCTTTTGTACAGATGAAGCTAAAATAAAAAAAAAAAAAAAGAAGAGGGCAAAATTTGTAAAATATTGTGTCTGTGACTCCTTGTAAAATATTTTCAAATTGTTTATTACAGAGAATCAGTTATTAAATAATGTTCATATTTTTCACTTCAACTCACTCGTGTGTGGTCTGTTTTATTAACTTGTGGATTGAAGATGGAAAGTTTATAAAAATGAACACTCAAAATTCATTGTTTTGATATTTATTCCTTATAAACCAACCATCCCAAGCAGATGAGTCAGAGTGCAAAAAATGCCTAAAACTACTGGTGTCTACTCGCGGCATTTATTTTTATGAGGAATAAAATAACATGCATCAGTAAAACAATCATC
Source organism: Hypsolebias martinsi (assembly GCA_031762355.1). Classification (NCBI taxonomy): domain Eukaryota; kingdom Metazoa; phylum Chordata; class Actinopteri; order Cyprinodontiformes; family Rivulidae; genus Hypsolebias; species Hypsolebias martinsi. The sequence continues at coordinate 19,164,826 of JARVGQ010001639.1, read as the reverse complement.
CAGAAAAATAAATTCATCAAATTAACATATATAGGTCCCAGTTTGATGGCACAGGACACATACTTCAAACCGTAAAGGGTGTTTTTTCTGTTAATTTTTCAGGGTTTATGTTAAGAGACACATTAGTGGGATATCCAGATTTTTTTTTTACTTAATTTTATCCATTCTTGCACGTTGAAGCTTCTAGTTTGGTCTTTCCTGCATACTCTGTGAACCAAACCCCCCAAAATATGCAAATATAAAGAAATATGAAGCACGTTAGAAGAAGCAGTGAGGGTTTTCAAAACACGTTAACACGAACCCTTTAGTTTTTAGAAACTTGTCGCTTTATTTTGTCAACTAGTTATTAGCAGAGACTACTATAATTTAAATTATACAATTCTGGATTTTCATTCAACATATTTAGGGATGCTGATGATCAAGGTTAAGAGTTAAACCAATGTGTCTGTAGCTCCAGTTTAAAATCTTTCTGCAGTGACTAAAAGACGCCACAAGGTGGCAGTAACTGCAGGGCTGTGTCAAGTAAAACCACTGTTTGCGCTTGCAGAGGTTGCAATAATGGGCTTTTTGTAGATCCATGTTCCCACACAGGCTGATAGCTGATGAATCAACAAAACTGTAATTTTAGACAACTCTTGAAAAGTAAGCAAATATTCCCCAAAACATTTAAAGACTAATAAAATCCAGTCCTCTACTGTGATGAATCCAGATTGATTTGTAGGCATCAAGCTGTCAGAATCATTTTGTGCATTTTGTGGCTTCAATTTCACATTTTTCTAGTCTATGTTTCTGTTTGTTAAAGCGTCTTCCTAGTCCTGTGTGTGTTGGGACTCTCTCCACTCTTTCACAGCGAGCTCAGGAAGTCTGCAAGCGCGTTGTGCCAGGTGTCGGGGTCGTCCAGGTAGCAGGGGTGACCCGCTCCCTTCATCACCACGACTTTATGGTTAGACAGATTGCTCAGGTTACGGAGCGACACCTCCCCAAGTTGAGCATCCTGGTCCCCATAAACGATCAGTGTTGGAACCTAGAAACACGTGAAGATAAAGAACAGTTTAGCGTATTTTCCGCCTGACTTGTTGCTCCGCCCTATAAGTCGCATCAGTCCATATTTATCTAATAAAGTGGAAAAATCCATAAATAAGTCACTTTGCCATTTACGTCGCATCTATTATGCGTCACCGCTGACAACCTGGAAATGTGGGCCGGTGTTGTGCCAAAAATTGATGGGCTGCCGGGGAGCGTGCATGGGAGGACTTTAACAATATTAACACTTAAAAACAGTTATTTGTTTACGGTACTCGAAATTATAGTAAATGTGTGTCTCAGTCTAACTTCTGCTTCATAAATGTACTTTGACGGTCAAATCAGCTGTATTTCAAAAGCCGATACGCGGAAGTAAACGCATGCACGCCACAAGTTGCTGTGCAAATTTAACAAGATAAACACCTAAAAACATTTATTTGTTTGTTCGAAATTATAGCAAAGGTGTGTCTCAGTTGAACTATTTCTTTAAAAATGCACTTTAATGGTCAAATCAGCTGAATTTCAGAAAAAGTTTTGCTACCTTGGTGCTCCGTAAACATGCAGAGGAAGAAAAAAGGGAGGAGGGACGCGGCTCGTTTCTTCAAAACTTAACAAGAAAAGCACCTAAACAATAATTTGTTTGCTCAAAATTATAGTAAAGGTGTGTCTCAGTTTAACGTTTATTTAATAAATGCACTTTCATGGTCAAATTAGCTGCATTTCGCCGGGGCGGTGCAGCTGTTTAGATGGTTCAGAGCAGTGAACAGAATGAAAGTGGGGAGGTTATGGCAGGCCGATTGAGTCATTAATAGCTGGTGAAGATTTTCAGTCATCCAAGACATGGTAAATTCAAAAAAAGAAAAAAAAAACAAAATATAAAGTAAATTATAATAAATAAAGTCCAGTTGTTTTTGTCTTGAACTTTTTTTAATTTGTATTTCTAGCCAATTTACCTATTACGTGATTCAACAGTATGCCATATACCTATTACTACTCTGCTGCCATCAAGTGTCTGAAAGTGGTACTGCTCAATTTTTTTTCTATCAGAATGAATGAAAACGGTCATACAGTATCTCAGACAAAAACTGGTTTATAAATATGGGGAAAAAAATCCATAAATGTGTTGCGTCGGCCTATAAGTCGCAGAGCATGCAAATTATGCAAAAAGTGCAACTTATAAAGCGGAAAATATGGTAACTGTTGCAGTGATTTCCCGTTCTGGTTCAAGAGGCTTCAGAATGATTCACAGCTGCTGGAGTTCTTCCTTAAACTGTGGAGGAATGGCACATGTGTGCTAGGAGAGAAAGCTTTGCAGCAAACGTACTGAAAAGGAGCATTTGGCCATATGGTCACACACCTTTACCCTCTGGTACTGCTCTGCTGTGAATTTCTCAGTGCAGATGGGGGCGACGGGGACGTATCCTCGTAGCAGAGACGGATGCTGCATCAGGAAAGGGAGGGAATACATCCCACTGAGTGACGGGCTGATCACCACCACCGGAGTCAAGCCCAGCTGCTCACACACCTCCTTCAGAAAACCTGCGGGGGCCAGTTCCCCCACCGCTGCAGGCGCCTGGGCAGACTTGGACCGACCGAGTCCTGTAGACAGATGGATAAAGAGGAGATTACTTTGTCGTCATGGTGACTCAAAGGGAGTTTTCTTGCAAGAGTTTCAGGAAAAATCAGCTACTTCTAACAAAATGTACAGTACACACAAGTTATCCTGAACCTTGTTTTGTTCTTTGATTGACTGCAGAATGTGTCACACAGATAAGAAACAAAACCTTTAACCTGACCTTCCTACAGCGGATGGGTCGGAGTCCCAGAGAGGTGATGCTGAGCGAAGATTTCCTGACTGACTCGTATTTTTGACAGCCGCTTTGCAGATTCATCGTCCTCAAATCAAGACTGTCAACAGTCTTTTCTAACGTCTCTGGCTGAAGAAAAACTGAATTCAAACTAATTATTTAGTTTGTGTCGTGATGAATCTAAGAGCAACTTTTCATGAAACTTGCCCAAAGTAATTATTAGATGCACAGCTACAACTGTTGGAGCAAACCCAGTTCAAGGTGGCGATCACAACCAACCGCAATGAGGTCACATGTGGTCTAGTAGTAGCTGAGACTGATTCAGCACATACGGTAATCTGAGCAGGCGTTCCTGCATTACCTTATTTTTAAGGTTTGATGAAAACATTATAATGCCTTTGCTTCTCAACATAAGATTTAAAACTGAAGTGTGCAGCGGGTGACGTGCATTCCTTTAAGGAATGCTAAATTCCTTGATCGTCTTTAAGACAGATATGGTATCTAACGCTGAAACTTGTTTTCCAGTTTTGTTAGGGATTGGAGTTTCAGCTTTTTTTAAACACAGCCATCAATAAAATTGACTCATACACTTTTTTTTTTTTACCTTTGTACTTTGTCAAATTTATTGTCTTTATACAGAAAAAGCACAGAAGTGAGAAAACTCACACACTGTTCAGAATCCTACAAAGTTATTTGGACTTTGACGAGTCTTATTTGAGCAAATTCACTAGAAGGATGTGCTCGTGCACACCTGTGTGTGAGATAGAGCCGCTTGTCAGCAGACTCACCTGGCAGGTCGAGGGCGACCGCACGGCAGCCGGCTTTGGCCAGAGACTCCAGAGTGCCGATGTCGAGCCAGTTTTCTGATGAGAAACGAATGCCATGAAGAAGAAGAACTGACATCTTTGGGTCTCCTGTGGCAGGCTCGCTTTGTCTGTAGAAAAGTGGCTCTTTGCAGGTCGCCAGCTGTACGCTCCCCTCCGTCATCTTCACAGATAGCATCCTAAAGAGAAGGTCCAGATGTTTTAGCTGAAAAATAATAAATAGAAAAATTGCACTTCCTGTGAAAATGCAGTGTGAATGCTTATTGCAGAAGAACCTGATGAAAAACAGCCAAAATTAGCAACAAAAAACATGCTGAAATGTAGCTGAAATGGAAGAACAAGCCTAAATTAGCAAAATAAAGTAGAAAGAACTCATATTTGCTTAACTAAGTTTAAATAAGCAGAAATGAACACAGAAATCAGGAATTAGCTAAAAGAAAAGGATGAAATTAGCTTAAAAAATAGATGAAAGGTAGCTGAAAAGCTAAAAAAAAAAAAAAAAAAAAAAAAGACTTAGACTACCAGATGGACGCAGAAAGAGCTGAAATGAGCTTAAAAAATATATGGAATTAGCTGAAAAAGCTAAAAATTAGCATAAAAAAGCTAAATAGTTGCTGAAAGATCAGAAAAAGCTAAAACTAGGAGAAAAAACTGAAAGAAGTAGATATCTTAAAAAAAGACGAAATTCATTAAAAAAACAGCTGAAAATTAGCTTAAAAAAAGGTAGAAAGAAGAAGGAAGGAAGGAAGTAGAGCATGTTTTTGCTGAATTAGGCTGAAAAGGGTGCAAAAATATGGAATTAGCTGAAAAGCTAAAATTAGCATAAAACAGCTACATAGTAGCTGAAATAGCAGAAAAGGCTGAAAAATACTGTAAGCTGAAAGGAGTATAACAAGCTGAAATTATCAGGAAAATTTTAAAACAAGCACAAAAACGTTGTAGTTAGCAGAAAGAATCTGAAACTAGCAGAAAATAGCTGGGGGAAAAAAGAAGCTTGAATTTGCACAAGGAAGCTGAAAGAAGCTGAACCAGAACAGAATATGAAAGGAGCAGTAATAGGTTGTAAACAGATCTAAAGATTTGAAGGATGTAAAATGAGCTCAATCCATTTTCTGACAGGAAAAATGGCAGAAAATATATATATATATATATATATATATATTTCTAAAAGCTAAAGTTGGACCAAAAGCCACAGCAGGATTGGCCTGAAAGAGCTGAACGTTTTGATTTATGAGTTTGATGAAATGGCACATGCTTCATAAACATTCACACAGTTAAAGTTAAACTACTCATGAGAACAGTTTGATCATTTTATAAACTCTCAAAGCAGCTTTTAAAATGTGAAATTACCATTTTGTGGTTTCCTGGGAACTTTCTACATTTAAGCTTTGAGCTGTTAGTTTTTCTTTTTTTGTTTATATATTACCACTGGTTGTTAGTTTTGTGTTTGTCTGTTAGCAAAATATCTCATTAACTCAACAGATTTAAAATAAATAAATACAGTAACCAGCAGATGTGCATCTAGAGTTTATAATCTGGGGTCATTTGACAACATCTGCGCCTCTCGTGCACAAAGCTGCACTCAGAGTCTGATCAAAGTCCAGATCATTTCATTTGCTGCACATCGATTTCCTGATTCAAACTTCTGCACATTTTGACCAAACAAGGTGAGTAATAATCTGTTTTTCTTACCTGAACGCGTCCAGCGACGATTAAACGTGAAAGAAAGAAGTTTCACTTCAACTCCCGGAAAAACAAACCCCGTCTGGAAGTTTGACTACTGCCCTCTAGCGTCTGTTGAGAGAACTGCACCCACTGATGAGCCCATTAATGATTGATCAGTGTATTGATTGGCTGTTTTGGGCTGATTAAAACCTCTGTGTGGACTGGAGCGTGTGCTTTACTCCGAGTCTCGTGTTTCCTGACTTCCACTGAGGGTTTGTAACACCGTGCTGAACTTTTTATTTTATTCGTCTGCTCAGTTTAATGTTGGATATTCAACGTCTCGTAGAAGAAATCCATCAGAGCACAGACCCAACACAATTCAAACTTCTGTCAACTCTTTAAAAAGAAAATTTTCTTCCACTGGAACCAACAATGAAACTGATTCTGCTCTTTATTCTTCTGGCTGCCCGCCTGGCCACTGGTAAGACCCTGAAATTGTTCTTAAGTGATTTAAATGTACTCTAAAATACTTTTTTGTTGTTGTTTACTTAGTAGCACATGAACTGGCATAATTACATATAAAATGGCTACAACCTTTGATGTTTTCATTTAAATACTAAAATAAGACTTAAATTTTCAATTTATTCAGAGTACCATTGCGTTCTATTGCTTATTGAAAGTGTAAGACTCTGTTTAGGAATGATATGTTGATATTTGAAGCCCTTTCTGGTCCTCTTCTGTCACGAAACAGCAGCGGAGTCCTGGTCCAAAGGTTACATGGCTCATGCCCAAATGTTGCAGGTGGTACCACTAATCTGCGCTCTCTTTAGACCAGAACTGACAAGAAATGGTCCCCTCGTTCTGCTTGTAAGCAATAAATTAGTGGTTTTGTTGTATGAACAGGCCACCGGAGCCCTCTGAATGACTTCCAGCGCTCTGAGGGCAGGGAGCTGGTCCCTACCTCCTGGAACTCGGCTCGGATGCAGCTGTTGCCTGGTTTGAGCCTGGAGGATTGTGCCACCCGCTGCTCACAGTCACTGGACTGCAGGTATACAACTGAAAAACACAGCCCTGCCTGCTGGAAAATCACTGCTTTGTTCTGATCCGGTCACATTTGACCATCTTAATAATCTGGATAGCATCTTTTGTTTATTTTTCTCATCAAAGCTTCTGTAATATTGTTTTTTAATGCACCCTTTCACACACTACAGCCACAGTGCTCGTCTGTGAGGAACAGACAGCATCTTGCCTTCAGCACGCTCTAACTCATGCAGGAAGATCAAACCACCCACTCTGTTCAGATGCTTCCAGGCTGCTTTTAACTCTTCCTGTCACCTTAAATGCCTTAATTACTGCCCTGAGACTAGAAATCACAGCCATGCACAGCGGTCCCTGCTTGATGTGATCATTTAAGATGCTAATTTGAGCCTGTGGCACGTTTAAATGGTAAGAAATGACACCTGACCACTTTTAAGTTTCCAGCAGGTGAACTTCAAGATGTGAAATGGGAGCTTTAGCTCTGGAACACTTCTGTTTAAATGGAATTACTTGGATTTGATAGTAATGGAACACAGTTTTTAATTTTCATACTTCGACTGCAGAGCTTTCAACTATGAGACTCGCCCGACGGTCACCTGTAAGCACCTGCCATGGGTGGCCGACGTGAACAACGCAGAGGTGAAGAGAAACGTCAACTGTGACCTTTATGAGAAGAAAGGTGAGACGTGAGCTCGAACCACTGCAGAGAGCTGTGTTGCACATCAGCTCTGCTCAGTTCGATTATGTTTCTTTTTCCAGTGTATGTAAGGAAGTGCATTGTGGGTAAAGGGGAAGATTACCGAGGGAAAGTCTTCACCACAAAGAGTGGACTCCTCTGCCAACAGTGGTGGTCGAAGTTTCCTCATGACCACAGGTGAGACACAGATGACTTTTTATGTAGTTTTATTAAATTATTCAGACGCACTGCCCTCCTTGTGTTTTTATATATAACTGGTGTGAAAAGTTGAAAATCATGCAGGTCTGATAACAAGGAGGCCCTTAGCAAGATTTATACACTGAGACCAGTTTGGACTCCCTTAAAATGAAATGGGAAACAGACTTGGAGGAACCCACATCAGACTCAATCTGATGAAAGCTCATTAGAAACATTTACTCATCCTCAGTCTGTCTGAGACATGCTGTCATTCACTTCAAGGTAGTGTACCGACTGCATTGGTCCAAATACAAAGTACATGCTGGCCAAGATCAAAGCCAACCTGGACCCTGCATGCAATCGTTGTGAACAAACTCCAGCTACACTCCTGCATACATTCTGGACCTCTCCCAAACTGCAGACCTTTTGGTAATGTATTTTTGACACCTTCTCTGGGATATGTGGCAAAACTCTACACCCATCACCATTCATTTTTCTGTTTGGGGTGGTCCCTGTGGACACGTCCTTCAACAAATGCGAGAAGGATGTGATTGGTTTTGGCTCTCTTCTGGCCAGAAGACTGGTTCTGTTCAATCGGAAGGACCCACACCCCCCAGCATATGTAAATTGGATAAGCGAAATGATGTATCATAGCCATCTGGAAACAAATCAGATATACCCTGAAGGGTTCTGTTAAAAGATTTTGGACACGTGGCAGCCTTTTATGTTGTGTGTGTGGAAAACTTGTCAGTGCCTGTGTAATTCATTTTTATTCATTTATGTATGTGTGACAGATCCGGTGGGAGGTTTGAATGTTTTTTGTAGTTATCTCATGTTCATATTTTATATGTTCAAAATTTAAAACTAATAAAAAGACTTTGATTTTAAAAAGTTGAAAATCGTTACTTTCTGTTTTTGTTTGCATTACATAACAGCTTTCTTGAGAACAGCGTTAAGCAGTTTTAACTTAACAAAAAAAAAAAAAGTGCTTAATAAAACGGTCTTTTCTGTGCCTCTCATTAAAAATATGTCCCAAGCCTCTCTGTTGATTTATGTCACAACTGTGATAAAACAAACTCAAGTCGTTGTAAAGTGAAAGGTTGAGTGGAAACTCAACACACCTTCTGCTTCGTCTCAGGTGGACTCCTTCAGCGAACAACGGTTTGGAGCTGAACTACTGCAGGAACCCGGACGGGGACCGGATCGGTCCGTGGTGCTACACCGTCGACCACGAGCGACGCTACGAGAGCTGCAACATCCCCCAATGCAAAGATGGTAGAAAACAAGATGGTTCCCAGGATCCTGAAATGTTCCATTCATTTTCATAGGGTTACTGAGAAGATGGATCTGTAAAGCTGTATTTTGATATTCACACTTGTAATTTGTATTTATATAGTTTTAAATGCCTTGGCAGTAAAAATATGCAAAAAAAAAATGTTTAGTTGGAAACCTCATTTTTCTTGCTGGTTTAATTGAAACTCCACACGTGGGCCTGCCCCCTGCTATGCACTTACAATGTGATGATGTTTACCTGTTTGAAAACAGCTTTACCTCCTCCATAATTAGAGTCACGGTGACAGCTTCGTTTGAGGAAAGATTCCAAGAAATCACAGAGCTTGAGGGGAAAAAAATGTACTAAACACGTTGCATTCTTTGTCTGCTCACCTTGTGTTATTTGCTTGCAGACGTGTGCATCACATGTAACGGAGAGGACTACAGAGGACAGGTTGATCACACTGCGAGCGGTAGAGAGTGTCAGCGATGGGACCAGCAGCAGCCTCACCAACACATCTACCAACCTGAAAAGTACATCATTCGTTCTTGCGTTGCCTTTGCTGTTCCTAATGCACCAAACCGATGTTTATATGGAGCGGATCATTGTGGAGTTGAGTCCAAACTGCTTCTTTTACCATCATGAACATAAAAAAACTGCATAAGTTGTGCTTTTCAGGTATCCTGATAAGAGTTTAGATGATAACTACTGCCGTAACCCCGACGCCTCTCCGGTGCCCTGGTGTTACACCACCGATCCTGAGGTAGAGAGAGAGAACTGTGACATCAGCAAATGCAGTAAGAACCAAATGTTTGTTTTCTTAAATTAAAAAAATAAAAATAAATGAATAAGGCTAAATTTTCACATTTTTCATTGTCTCTAAAACTAAAAGGATGGGGTTAGGGTTTTATTTTAATTAGTTTTGGCTCGGTATAAATGTACGATTTTGGGACTTTTTGCTTGTTTCCTCTTGTTTGTGTTTTGTCGCTCGCTTCCTTTGGCAGAACAGAGGAGAACAAAAAGACTTTCAACGAGCTGATTCCTGCAGTTCTCAGACACACGGTGGAATTGTTTCGTCTCATTAAGTTGTTGTAATTAAATCTAAAAATCTCACCTGTTGAGTGTTTCTGCACATTCCCGCCCAGAACCTGAAACATTTGAGACCTGGCACCCCCACAGTCGTCCTGTCTGGTTTAAGAATGAGTGTGCACAGGTTTGTTTTGCAGATTCAGGCTTTGACTTTTCTCTGTGGGCTTTCAGGTTCGGTCGAGGTTAATTAGAACAAACCCCTTTAGACTCTTTGCTCCGTGCTGCTTGGTTCTGTTTGAATTCAGCTTTCTGGACATTTTTACAGTAAACTTTTTATTTTCTTCTTCTTTCATTTTACATATATGGGTGGCTGTGTCTGAGCGGTTAGAGCAGTCGTTCTCCAATGCAAGAGTTGGGGGTTCGATTCCAGCAGCAGTCACATGCCAAGGTGTCCCTGGGCAAGACACTGAACCCCTCATTGCCTCTGATGTGTGTCCCATCTGTGTATGAATGTGATAAAGCACTGAATGGTCTTTGTACAGAAATAGTAGAGTGCTGTATGAATGGGTAAATGAGGACACAGATTGCAGTGTAAAGCACTTTGTGTATCTTGATAAGATGGAAAAGTGCTATATAAGTGCAGTCCATTTACCATCATTCAGGTGCATATTTCCAAATCTAAATTGTGAAATATTATTTTTAGAGAAGAACTTTCTCTTGACTATCTTTTTTCAAGTCATACTTGTTCTGTTTTTAAGGTGTCCTACCATGAAGATTAGCCTTTACTGTACTAACAGAACCAAATACTGTACATATTATTTTTCTCATCATATAAAATCTTAGAACTGAACAAGAACATACTTGTGTGCACAACAAACTTTTTTTTCTAAAATTGGCATAGATGTACAAACATTCAGTTTGGAGTAAATACATCCAAACCAACAAACAGCAATTGTTTTTTTTTTTGTTTTGTTTTGTTTTGTTTTGTTTTTTGTTTGTTTTTTGTTATTGTTTTTTTTTTACTGTACTAATACCCAAAAGTCTACTGCCCTCAGATTTTGTTTCATTAATGATATTCAAACCCAAATACATATACATTGATTATATTTTGAAAGATTCTCGTGTTTTCAATGCACAGACCCAAATTCATAGGTTTGTCTGAAAATAAAACTCAATTAGTTCAAAAAGATGAACAAGTGAAACATTTATTTCTTGCTGCAGGGTGGAACAGTTAATACAGTCATCAGTAAACCTGATGATGTGGTTAAAACTCTTCATTACTGCTCAGTCATGTGTCAAAGTGAAAAGAGTGAAAAGCTGTGGACTGAGCACACAGCCCTGGAGGACTACACTGGAGATATGTAAAAACAATGTGTGGGTATCTGTAAGTCTTCATTCGTTGTTCTGATGTTCTGGGATGCTAACTGCAGATGCAGCAAAGGAGTGGCCAGCAGCTGAACTGTCCTTATCCTTCTGACCAAAGAAGCCTTCAGCCAGTGTTTCCAGGCTCTACTGACTGTGGCCCAAACCATAACAGCTCCACCAAGGCCGAAAGCCAGAACATGCAACCGAAGGTAACTGTTTAGTTGTCACATCAGAGCTGTGTCTTGTGCAGAATCAGTCCACACCCATGTCCCTCCTTTCTGTTTGTTTCTGATCTGTCTCTGATCGTAGAATTCTTGTTTGTTGTGAGGTTTTTAATCACTCGTCGTCCCACTCTGCCACACCGAGACTTTTCCTTTCCAACGCCAAATCAGTTTTAGTTCAGATTTAATTAACCAGAGTGTTCACACATGAAGGCCTCACTTTTGGTCTTTGTTTCTGCATCTCTCAGTTTTGTAAACTCCCCTACAACATGCTAACGTCACTTTTCACTTATTTCTCATGTAGATGTCAGTATTGCCGTCTTCCCGGCATGTTGGCCAAAAGTGCCAGGTCTCTCCCCCTGCCTTCAGTAGCTCAGAGTCACATGCATCTGACTTAAGACAGCCCCCATGCTATGAGGATGCAGTCAAGCAGGTAAACTCAAATCTGTGCTAAATTTGATTGAAGATGGCTGGCCAGGGATTTTACTTTGTGGCGTTGCTCTACTTTCTAATTTCCTCTTTTGTTCTCTTTTAAAATTCTTTCAGCTGTGCTTCATTTGTTTTGTTTCATCCATCTCTTTGGTTCCTGCATGAACTTTCCTCCATTTGCAAAGTAGAACGTAGTTTACTTCAAGCATGGCTCACCTACATTTTGATGTTATAGCTGCCACACTGATGTCACCATCCTAAAACTAATTATGCTAATTCATTTCAAGCTCATTTTTCTTTCACATGCACGCACACACACACAAAAAAGGTAAATATTCTGCATGCTCTATGTTCAGGAAGGCAAAGTCTGTATTTTCAAAATTTTATGAGAATGTTTCTACTCAGACTCAACGAAATCTGAATGCTGTTAGTATAAAACCATTTGACGGAAGGAGCTGGCCTACATTATTAACAGAAAGATTTAAGTGAAAATAAATAAATGAATGAATAAATGAAATAAAATAATCAAGCAATTAAAACATGGGAATAAATCTGTGCCCCTGCAAAGAACTTTTTGCTTCTTCTAAATCCGACAGGACCAAAGTCTCATCAATGCCTTAAACTTCAGAATCACAAGATAGGAGACATGTTCATCCTTCAACAGAGACTTGGTTGCTGCTTGACTGAAAGTAGATCACGAACATGTAAATACAAAGAAGCAACAGTTGGTTTTAACAAAGCACCGTGTGTTGCAAAAGTGATCATGATTTTCGCTCCAGCTTGTTGCCTTACAACGTTAAATCTAAAAAAAACGATTTGGGGTATTCTCTATATTATACATTCACAGTACCACTTGAAAGTTTCTTACGAGTTTGGTACATTAGCGTTGTTGACCATTTTTCATGGTGAAACGTGTTTCAAGTCTTTTGATCTGGGAAGGTGAACCCTTGTCTCAAATCTCTAAAAGACCCAAACAGATTCCTCTCTAAAAATGTACTTTGCTATACTCCATTCATCTTTCCTTTACCACTGACCAGTCCGTGCAAATGAAAAACATCCGCACAACATTATGCTGACACCATCATACTTCACTGTGGCCATGAATGGGGTTTGTTGTATGAGAGGTAGTAAGGTTGAAACATTAATCATAAATCGTAGCTCAGTCGCTAATGTCTTATATATATA
>JARVGQ010001639.1:19098283-19109647 GCA_031762355.1 Hypsolebias martinsi | reverse complement strand
GCACCTCCACATCATTGCATTCAGTTTTTATTCACAATTTGTTTAGTGTCACAACTTTTTTGGAATCCGGTTTGTAAGAGTTTAGAAGAGTGTGGGAAGGGTTCATAAAACCTTAAAGTATATATGAATACTAAAATAAATATAGTGCTCCTACCTTGCGGTTTTTCACCTACCACGGTGGTGTGTTGAACGTAACACCCGCGATAATCGAGGGACAACTGTTTTGTTTTATCCCTGACACTTGTGTACTTTCCACACAACTTGCTATTAGATGCTGAGGCTGGACTGAAAATGGGTGAGAAAAGTAGATAAAATCCAAATAAATATTTGAAAGACTTTATGAAATGTGAAAAATATTGATCAAATCAAATTTAAAGGATAAAGTTTGGATGCTTGGAAAGAGATAGTTGTGATTCAAAACCTTTGCTGTACCCTCTAATTGTTTGGCTAATCAAAAGACATCTTATGCAATCATTTATTATGGATATTGACACATTTTTGTTACATTGTGGGGTTTTGGGGGGAAACTGATGTCTGGGTGAATGGGTTCTGCATCATGTGACCCTTTAAAATGTTATCTGAGGAAGTTTTTCAGTAAGGGATAGAGAATGGAGAAGATGGTGAAACATAAATTGGAAGTATTGCAGGTTCAGTGTCTTAAATGCTTTAACGAATGTTAGTTAAATGAGTGAAATTCAGACACGGTTGTTCAAAAGTCTTAAACAAGGAGAGAGAAAGGTGAGCGTAAAGGGTGGAATGGTTCAAACAACACACGGGTGATACTTTACCATATTTTGCTTTGTCAAAACTTAAAAAAAGAGAAATAGGAATAGAGAATTACCACAATGAAAAATGTACAATAAATTGTATAGAGCCCATTTTTCCACACTCAACATGGGGCTTGTTTGGACACACTAAAGACTAACTGAAGCATCAAGAATATTAAAAAAAAATCATATTTTCTAAACTTTGCATTCATAACACAGGAGAACACTATATCATGGTGTGATCAGACTATTCATTTGTTGTCTGAGAGACAGAGACTCGTGAGGAGTGTTCAGGCTACCTTGGCGTTGGGGCCTGTGAGGCTGCCTTCCCGTCCGTGATCCAGCAGTTCCTGTTCCAGCAGGTCATCCTGCTCTTCAGCCGGGTCAAAGTTGTACATCGGCATTAGCTGGTGTCTCAACTTCTCTAGCCTATATCCCAAAATATATAGCACAGTGAAAAGAAAGATACATTAATTTTTAGCCTCGTTTTGTGCATTGATTCTGTACAACGGGCTGGATTTTGATGTTTTTGGACAATTGTGATCCTTTCCTGTGTTCACTTTGAGATCTTTAAACTTTGGATAAACTCACCGCTTTCGTTTTCGGATGTACAGCATCTACAATAAAATAAAAAATAAAAAAACAAAAGCATGTTACAATTAAACTCAGCTCCTGCAAAATAAATGATAGAGGGCAAGTTCTGGGGTCGTCTGTGGTTTCTTACTATTGCCACAGCTAAGCCGATGACCGTGATGATGCCAAAGGGCACCAGCAGCATTCCAGCGCTCGAACCCTCAATCATCTCGTCGGGAAACGCGGTGGCGTTGAAGCCGGTCTCGTTTGTTGTTATAGTAACAGTCATGAATGTTCTTGAGGTGGTGTTTTCTCTGGTTCTCGCGGCTGTTGAGAGCAAAGGGTCCATTGTGGAGGTTGAGGTGGCCGTCGTGGAGAGGAAACTCGCTGTCGTCGGCGCCACATTTACAGCCATGCTCAGGCGTGTTGGACTCAAAGGGTGTGTTTTTAGTCTTAGTGTGGGTCTTGTGATGTTGCTTAGTGTCTAATGTGTCTCATGGCGTCCTCCCACTGGTTTGGGCTCTGCTGAGGCACTGATGGTTCTCCTGTAATGAGACCTGTGGTATCAAAGGTGTTACGTACAAGGTACAACAAAAACTTTTTTTTTTTTCCCCCTTTAAGCTAACATCCTCATTTTTTTTGCATGCCATGACTGATGGTGCCAGCGTGGTTGTGGTTTTTGAGCAGGATGTGGGGAGCAAATGGTCATAAATACAATAGTAACTGTAACTTTCACTGTGCATGGGGAAATGTGCTGGCAGCACTCTCAGACATCAAAATCCACTCACACACACACACACACACACACACACGTTCCATAAATATCCACAGCTTCCAAGCCTGAGAACATGTGCCTCCCACCTCCAGACATGCCTCCCATTAGAGGATAAAACTATTTTTTCCTGAAGATTTACATGCATTTGGAGTTTTTTTTTTTTTTTTTTTTTTTTTGGGAGGGGTGGCGGGGAGCATGCTTTCTATTTGTGTTCTACGGTGACCCAGGAAGGCACAGACATACGATCCATTCCTCCCTCCTCATCCTGTCTGCTCGTAATGAGGAACATGTGCAACTGAAGCCAACCAATGAAAAACAAAGGCTGGTTTCAGTCACCACAGTTCAACGAGCCTGCTCTGCACAAAGACAACGCTCGCAGCTCTGTCAGAACTCACTGACGGATCTTCTTGCATTTACATGTTGTTCTTTAGTGAGGATGTTCTGCACCTCAGCTGTCTCTCTCACACACATGCACAGCTGGGGCTATACTAATCCTGCCAGCATGAGCAAATCTCGCTCGTGTCCTCTCAGATGTAGAGATGCATACGTACCTTAACATACAACATGCATGCTAAGAGGTGACGAGCAGCAGACAGGCAGGAAGAAAGGGATTGGAAGAGGCAGCATTGGCTCCAGTGTTTGTCTCTGCTCCTCCTCTTCTGCTTCCCCCTTCAGCAATGCAGAGGCTGTTTACTCTGACTCAACAGCCATTTTCTCTTAAGAATGAACTCCACACACCAAAGTCACCCTAGCCCAGCAGCCCCTAAGAGATTGCCCCCTCCAGTTCTTCGATTGCCTACTTGGATCCAGTCCTGCTGTTTTGGTCTTTCTTGTATTTGACACAAGCAGAAGCTCTTGGGATGCTGCAAGCAGAGATCAGTGCTGCAAGCTCCCTCCCTCCGCTCTCTGCAATTGGTCTAATAGCTTCAAGGTGATGAATGTGGTTGGCTGCCTTTGCTGCCTGTTTGGCTTTGCAGGGATGAGAATGGGATTTAATGGCTGGCTCTGCACACCAGATGCTGTCAGACTCATGTGAATGACTGCATCCGGGTGGCAGGTCTGAGCAAATTAACCCTGTGATGTCTAAAGCCAAACTGCTGGAGATGAATCACAAAAGTAGAACCAATCCATTTTTATTTGTTTCTATTCATCTATTGCTTCTACTTTTCCTTCCTTCCTTTTTTTATTTTATTTTATTTATTTTTTTTTTTGGTTAAAATTTCTAAATCTGTGGGGATGTGATCACTTGCAGTACATTTCTTTCATTCTGTTCTTTAATCATTTATGCATTTTTTTTTTTTTTCATTTTAAATAGAAATGGTTGCTTATACTTTGAAAATATCAACGTATGCACTAAAAAAAATTTGTTTAGTCTTTGGGACGTAAAATGAAAGTGTGTGGGGAAGGGTGCATGCATTTAGTTTTATTCAGGGCAGCAGTTAAAACTAATTGTTTAGTTTATTAAAAGTGTTCATTTGGAAAACACTGGGTTATTTAACAATTCATAATGTGCAGGTTTAAAAAAGTATTAAAACAAATACAACTTCAGATTAAATAAAACAGGAAATAATTTCATTTTCATATGCAGCAAAATACTGCAAAATGTGGATATCTAACTTTCACTTAATGTCAGTTTTAGGTTATTTAGTTATCTTAGTAATTTTTAAAGTACTTGTCTACTTGTTCCCCATTTTTCAAATCATGTAAAATATGGATATACAGTAAACTAATAAAAAAATTCAAAACAATAAACAGTTTTAATTTAAATTCTACATTTCTACAAAATAAATTATCTTTATTTTGTTTTTGTTTACAGTCATATAATCATTTTCAATTGGATGCAAGTAGCATGCAGGATAATCTAGAAAAATCAACAATATAGAAAGAATGTGTATAAAACATTTAATAACGCGTACTTAAGACAATTTTAAGTTTGGAGAATTTCTTCTACGTTTTAGATTTAGTCATAACTGACCCAGAATGATTGATGTTCACGTAAAGGCCCTGAAGATGATGCACCGGATGAGTGCGGGGGTTACAGTTTGTGCATGAAATACATATTCATGAGCTGACGATCAACCTGAATTTGGTTGTTTCAAATGTTCTTTGCAAAGTTGCAACAAATATGGCAATTTTGTCATCTACATTGTTTAATAATCTTAAAATATTATAACAAACCACAAAGTTTTCTGTTGGCTTTTCAGCAAGAAGTTGATTAAAGTGAACAGCTGGAACCTGTAAACCTCACAGCAAGAAGATCTCTTGTTCAAATCTGGTCCTGCACACTTTTCTGTGTGGAGTTCACTTGTTTGTTTCTTTATAGTGCGTTTTCTCAGGTGGTTCCCTCCAACAGCCCCAAAAAACATGCATGTCAGCTGGTGAAGCCTGACCAGGTGAGTGTTTACTTTCTGTCTTAAACTATAAAAAAGAAAAGGTGATGCAGACACACGTGAACTTTTTTAAACAAGCTGAGTGTTTTTCTATAAAATCGAAGCTTACGTGACTTTCCAATTACTATTCACTAATTTCATGGAAGGCTTTTGGAAATGGAGGTGCACCATCGTCATTAAAAGGAAGGCGTTGTTCAAACATTTAACGAGCGTCTGAGACTGAATCTCGAGTTGCGATAGCTCAGCTCTTGTTTTCAGCTCAGTCAGAAAGGAGGCGCAAGATAAGCAGGAAAGTGTAAAGGAAATAGGAAACAGGAAAGGAAATGGCATTGATATCCTTTAGCACTGCAGGTGAAATAACAGAAATATAACTAAAATGTCTTGGGTAAAGGAAAACTTCGACACTTTGAGGGTGTTCTTGTTCCAGGAAATATCCAAGATGTCTCCTTTAAATGAACAAAAGTAACTACTTTGGTGGAGCTTATTATAAAATTTACTTTCAACACACATGAACTCACCTTTAGGATCTTGTTTATATTTTGCTGTAAAATACAAACTTTTGTAGTACAGTTTTTCAAACGAATCATCATCAAACCAATAATTAAAGGCAATAGCAACAGTGATTAAGTGAAAAAAGAAGCTACATTCATTAATCCTGTGGGGAGCTGGTGCCTGTCTTCAGGATGTGAGGGACACCTGAGACTGGCCCATCACAGGGCCGCATAGTGATAAATAATTATTCACTCCCACTTTCACGCCTATAGGGACAATTTATGAATGAATGTATTAGTTTATTTCAATTACAGTTAAAAATAAGAGTTTAACATTAAAGTTCAATTACATATACATAACAGTTAACGTTAAAGTTCAAGTTCAATAATCCAGAAATCCAAAAATGTTGTCATCTGGATGGTTTCTTTTTTTGCTGAGGAGTTTCGTCCTTCATCCAAAGGACTTCTTCAATCTGAGGAGCCACCAACAAACTGACTCCCACAAGCAGCACACTCCCATAGTGGGGAAAAAAAAAAAAAAAACAGTTTGCTGGTGAAAAGATGGCCTCTGGAGCCCGCCCTCTCCACTGTCAACTCCTCTGAGGCAGCCATGCTAAAGTGGTTCAAAACTCCAAAGTTCATGCTCAATGATCCAGGTAGAAATCCAGGATTACGCTGCTTGTGGGACTCAGTTTGTTGGTGGCTCCTCAGATTGAAGAAGTCTTTTGGATGAAGGACGAAACATCTCAGCAAAAAAAGAACAGGTCCAGATGACCCAACTGAACATTGAAGTTAACAATATAATTTAAAACAGCAAAAAAAAAACAAGCTAAAGTCAAAACCTCTTCGTACAGAAGGAGGGTGGTCTTCCACTCAAAGGATGGGTGGTTCAATATATGTGTGTGTGTGTGTGGGGGGGGGGGGGGTGGATGAATGAATGAGACTCTGTAAAATGCTGCGCAGAACCTGGAGAAGTTAAAAAGGCTCATTATAAGTGTGCACCATTTTCCAGCTATTTATGCCCATTCCAGTTCAAATTCAGAAATCACACAGAAAATATGCAAAACTCAATATCACAGACAGTATATACTGTAACTCCACTGATCTCATATTTCTAATTTATTTATTTGGACAGTGTACATTATTGAACATTTATCCATCCATCCATATTATTTATACCCGCATCTCCTTTGGCTGGAAGCTGGTGACTAGGTCAACGCATCTGAGTTATCAAAAAAGTTAATTTTCATAGGGAGGAGACATGCAGAAGATAAATGTAAAAGATCAGTCAACACAAATTTAATACAGAATCCAAATCGATACAAGTAACATATTAAAATAAAACCATAGAATGAGAAACAACGTGTCTCATTAAGTTTTTTCCACACTGCATTTCAATGAGCATTAGCGTGTGGACTGTCTGACTAACTGTAGTAGAGAATTTCACCACTGTGATGCTCTGAAGGAGAAAACCGACCAAACATCTTTCTAAACGAGACTGTGCAGTTTCTGACTGTGCGTCTTGTCAAGACTTTATCATCTTCACATTATAGCTCATTTAGAATCTCCAATTGATAAAACATGCTTTTAGGCTATGGGAAGACACCAGCCTCCTTGCAAAATTTACTATAAAATCATGCATACATGGTGAAACTTGGAAAAATCTATGCAAAAAGGCCCCAACTCGGAGTCAAACGCATGCAGGACCTCGGTGCTGTGAGAAAAAAGTGCAATTCTGGTTAAAAATTATTGAATAACATTGCTGTTGTTGTTTTTCAAGACATTAGGTCAACATTAGTAATGACCTTAGATAGCAGTGTATTTGAGGTCAGGTTTGTAATAAAAAGGATTTCTTTTAAAGCCAATAACACACAAATTTCTCAATGTGAAACACCGCCATCTAGTGGCAGACTACAGAAGCTGCAGTGATGATACAAAATGAGATTTCGTGTTTTTAATCAAGTTAACAGGTTTATTTTAGTCGAACAGGAATTTAATGAGAAAAAAAAAAGGATTTTCCTGCAGGAATTAATTATAAACTTTGAGCACTCAATTGTTTATTTCTTTATTTTTTTAAGACAGATACTATCATCTGCGCCTCTGCTCAGGGGTGATTGTAGAATCTGACCTTTAGTGGTGCTTAGCCCCCAATGCTGACAATGGCTCTTGGCTTGAACAACGTGGCATCAAATGCATTAGAAATGGGGTGGGTAGGCGCACACTGGTGGGGGTGTCTGGGGGGTCCTCCCTGATACAATTTTGAATAAAGTAGATGCCATTTCCTGCATTCTGGTGTATTTTAACATCAACGTTAAGTAAACACTTGATTCAATAACTATTTTAGAGAGCAAAAAGTAGTAGCCTGACCAACAGCTCTCCTTGGGTAAATAGAGCACACTTCGCTTCTCTCACACATCCTAACCCCACCCAACTATAACTTCGGCCTTTCTCGCCACAGTCCAAGAAACATAGCTATAACTTTTACATTTTTTCCAGACTCCGTTTAGATTTTGAAATGTATTCAACTGTATTCCACCGTCTAAACGCTCGTGATAACTCTGAACTGCGTGTTCCCCACTGACAATGATAAAGCTTTTTTTTTTTCTGATGATTTTTCATGAAATCCCTCAGCTGACTAAGCATTCCTACTGCAAAACCCTGACAAAGTTGTTGGAGGAAAAGGGGGTGGAGCTCCTGCAGGTCAGGGGCGTTGAACTTTGGGACAAATTGAGATTGATGATTTGTCAGTTGCTGACAAGCCTGCTGGATTGATTGACAGGTGTTGTCAAAGATTTTACTGGCCCGCTTTATAGAGTGTCATCATTTATTCCATTTTTATTCCAAATGTATTCAATATTTTTGGTGAATCTAAGGGTTGAGAACAGACACCAAAGTTCACGCTCAGTAATCCAGGTAATAATCCAACAATGTTCAGTCAGGTCAAACTGGTATTTTCCACTGTGCCGTTTGTGGTGGGACTCAGTTTGTTGGTGTCTCCTCAGATTGAAGAAGTCCTTCAGTTGAAGGACGAAACGTCTCAGCAAATAAAAAAGAAGCCAAAACCCCGACAAACCTGACTGAACACTGTTGGGCTGAGGACTGTGTTTCCTTACAAAATTCTAATGACGGTTTCTTTATTTTTCAGGGGTGCCGAGTTAAAATTTATTTTATTTGACGAGCCTAAAATTACCACTGCTGCTCACAAACATGACAGACCATCAATGGGCTTTGATGGGTATAACTCAGCACGTTGCATGTTGTATATCCAGTCACTTTACAATCATGTAAAATATTTTTTGGGGGAATTTCAAGTAGATAATCACAAAAAAAAAAAAAAAAAAAGAACATGAAGCTTTTCTTTTTTATAAGAATATAATCACTGCGGTACTCTTCTAATAGTTAAATGTGTTTTAAAGGTATTACCAGTAGGTTAATAATACTGTAGCCATACACCCACTTTTCCTTGGTTATCTTGCTGAATTCTCTCTTGGGATTGATTCCTCATCTCATCAGCCTCCTCATTGGCTCCTTTATTCCCTCATATCTCCATTCACCTCTAAACTGAGCATTTCCATGATTTGTTCATGTGTTAACTTGCTGTCCAGGAGATAAAATACAAAGGGTAAAGTGTTTAGAAGCCTGTTGTTTGAAGATACACATGACATTAATAAAACAAACATTGAAAATCAGTACCTCTGAATTCATGTTGATTAATCATTGTAGTAAAATAATTTTAGTTTGATGTTAGAAACATTTTTTTCAGGTGATGATAAAATGGGTGAAGACATTCTCTGAGTGTGCTGACAACATTTGATGCAGAGTCGAAGGTTGCATTCACAGCATCATTAATACATTTCTAATGCTTTACTCCTGGGGGTTAGAAAAGCCTGCTTGAAAACCTTTTATGGTTTTCAGCAAATGGACTCACTAATCACCCATTAGTATTATTTAGATACTGACCTCAACCATCAAATGGGAAACAGCACTGTGGTTTCACAGAACACCATTGTTGCAGACAGATGAAGATCTGATTATATGAGAATTTGTAAACAAACATGCATTTACTGTGACCTAAGAATTGCATGATGTTGATTAAAAATAAATAAATAAATAAATATAATTATTACTTGTTTGTGGTCAAAGCAGGTGTTTGTGCTGACCCCAGGGCCAGCAGACAGCCAAGAAGTTACTCAACGACATAAGGTTATTTCCAAAGTTTCAATGAGAATGTTTAAATTTCACATTTATTATTGAAGACTGCACATAGGTTAAGTCAGGGGTGGGCAACATTTTGTTCCCAGAAGGGAACTCTCTCTATACACATACATACATACATACATACATACATACATACATACATACATACATACATACATACATACATACATACATACATACATTCATACATACACATATACATACATACATACATACATTCATTCATACATACATACATACATACATACATACATACATACATACATAACATAACATAACATATAACATAACATAACATAACATAACATACATACATCAGGGCTTCTCAAACGTTTTGGATTCAGGGACCCCTTACAGGGAGCAAAAGTTTCAAGGACCCCACTCATCCTCATGTTTATTAAATTCAATTTGCATCTTTAATGCAATGGAAATATTTGTGTAACATAAATACAGTATATAAGATCTGTTTTTTAACAATGTTAATAGAATTTTCTCTTTTTTTTCTTCTTTCAGTTGCTCCCTTCTTCACGGGTCGCCACAGTGTACTAACTTGTATGAAGACTTGGCAATTGTTTTTACGCAGGATGCCCTTCCTGACGCAACCATAGACCACCGAGCTATCGCAGCCCTCTGTGTGGAACAGAGCTGCCAACTAGGGTGCCCGATGGAGCAGATGGTGGGGGTTAAGGGCCTTGTTCAGGGACCCAGAGTGGGTCAAATGATGGTGGAGGCAGGTGTGGGTGTTTCACCTTTCCCACCCGCATTTTGATGTTGTTGTTCCGGGGAGCTGAACCATAGACGTTCTGATCACAGGCTCACCTTCTCTAGCCTCTTTGCCATTTTGAAAAGTATAAAAGACGTAAAAAACAAAAACCATAGCATTAATCTCCTGAATGAGCTGCATGTTGTGATTTACGTATGGTTATGGTTAAAGGAACACAACATATACAAAATTCGATCGTAAGTACCATAATTGTAAGTATTGTATGGATAATTAAAATGCAGGAAACAGCAGCTTTGACTCATACAGCGAGGTAACAGTTCAGGAACATCCACAACAGAGATGACAGTACAGTGACTGAGAACAGCAGAAGTGTCCTTTTTGTTCCCATCTGAGTGAAACACATCTATCAGAACGTCTCTGCACACAGAACTGACACACCTCATGACTGAAGGGTTTATCTGTTTTTGTGTGGAACTCAATAATCCAGGATGAGGGGTAGAATTAATCCCTAAAAACCACTGAAGTCATCCAAGAACAGCACCCTCCTGCCATCTGCTTTGTCCAGATAGGAGGAGGCTCTGCAGCAGCTGAAAGATGCAGGAGACGTGAGGTGTTTTCTGCTGAAGAGTTGGTAAAGGGAATGTTCAAAAGTGTGATTCTTTGTAAAAAGCATCTGAACAATCTCTGTCTGAAATTGAATGTTCTTTAAACAACTTCAGTTTGGAGAAACGGTTTAATGTTGACAAGGCTACAGAGCTAACAGCTGGGCTGAGCAGGGCCGAGACCACAGGGGATCATTCAGAATTTGAATGAATAAATAAATAAAATAAATAAATAAATTCAGAACTAAGACAGTTCAGATCCCTTGGGGTCTGAGTTGCAAGGTCAAATTGTAGATCTGTAACAGGTTATTGTTGTGAGGAGAACCCGATGAAAAAGATTTGGTACCAATACATATCCCAGCCTGGTACACACCCTGGAAGAGATAACGACAGATAACTACTGTACACCTATAAGAACCAAGAAAGAACACTGTACATAGCAGGTAAGTGTATATTATATCAACCTGGTACAACCAAAGTAAGTACGCCTTACACACTGGATAGGTACATTGTGCATACCAGGTAAGTAAACTGCAAGTGCCAGGTAAGATTTGGGTAAGTATCCAGGAACTATCAGATAATATCATGCAAGTACCCAATACGTACACGTTAAGTCCTTAATAAGCACCCCAGTAAATATCAGATAAGTGAACTGTAAGCATCAGGTATTTATAAAGTAATCATTTAGAAATATTACTAGAACCTGATTTATGTTTGGACAGTTTTTGTCCTGTTGAGCTTTCTGAATTGTCAAAAATAATAGCTTCATCCAAACCATCCACATGTCTGCTAGATCCCATCCCAACCAGGCTGTTTAAAGAGGT
>JARVGQ010001639.1:19072293-19084787 GCA_031762355.1 Hypsolebias martinsi | reverse complement strand
GCCCTGCGGGGCTACGCATCTGCCTCTGCGTACGGACGGCGTAGAGCGGCGTACGGCCTTACGCAGAGCTATACTGGGGCCTTTATGGTGGAGAAATGAACAGTCACTTTGCAACAGCTCTGGTGGACATTCTTGCAGTTAGCATACCTGTTGCACGCTCCCTCAAAACTTGCAAAATCTGTGGCATTGTGATGTGCGCATGGATTAAAGTTTGTCGCAATGGATTTCTGTCATTTTGAACGTGGCTAAGACGGCTTTCCGTCATCTGTAAAAATGAGGAGGAGAAAAAAACGTGTTTCATTCATTGTCGTCTTGTTAAAACTATCCAATCTAATGATGATACAGAAACTACACTGATGCTGCTTTCAACAAATAAAGAACCAGAGTCTCAGTCCTACTCAATCAGAGCAGAGCAGGGAGTGTTGTCTGGCTCAGTGAAGCCTGGGTGTGAGCAGCAGACAGAGGCTCACCTGCAGCAAGCCAAGGAGGACACCCCACTAAACGAACAGAACCGCCCGCCCCTTCATGAAGGCGATGACGTGTTTCCACATGACAACTTCACTGCAGCCAGGGGACATACCAGAACTAATACACCATTACCCCAACCCACTCCTTTTGCACCACGCCCCAACCTCCCTGGGAATTTTATATCTAAAATCTAACTTTGTATTAAACGTTACTGTGTCCAACTTGGACGCGTGAACTCCATGAACGGGAGAGAGAACATGCGCTCGTCCAGAGTGTTTCTCACGATGAGGGAGAATACCGTTTCTGCTGCTTTAGTTTATCTAAATATTAATGCTAAAAGACAAATATTTATATGGCCCAGGTTTTAGCAAAGTGGAGTGTGTCTGCTTATAATTTTTTTGAGAGAGAGTCAGTTTCAGGTGTTTGTAGTTCCTCAGAAATATCTAACTCTAAATTGTGTGTAGGTGAGAGGGAGAGTGTGAATGGTTGTTTCATTTGTCTCTATATGTGGCCCTGTGATGGACTTATTACCTGCCCAGTGTGTGACCCCCCCCCTCTCGCACCGTGAATGCTGGATATGGGCACCAGCGACCTGGAAAGGAAGAAGTGGGTAAAGATAATGGATGGATTATAGTACTGAGGTGTTCTGGCTGTTTGGATGCGCTACACTTGATTAAATTTAGAACCATACTGAGAGATAATTGTATTGTGAGGAATGCAATTTAATAAATGATCAAATATGAAAAATAAATAGTACTAAATGACTGCATGTATTAAAATCTTTTAATTATAATTCCCTATAAATTAAATATTAATTTTAGGGAAGAAATCTCAGTCTGACAAAAAAAAAAGTTAATTTATACTCTGCAAAGGACTTCCTGTGCTATACATGTAATTGTTTTCAAAATATATCTGACAACCCCTCAAATTAATTCGGCATCGGTAGGTTGGGGCACTTAGTCCTGTTGACGGGGCGGGACACCCCAGTTGTATAATGGTAGGGGAAACACTGGTCTTGTCTTTGCAGCTTGGGAAAAGCTGAAATCTCTTCCTTCAGAATCCTTTAAATCTCTTTTTTTCCTTTTAAATGTGTTTTTACTCTAAAGTAAATGGATTTATTCTGTGGTTTTGCTTTAACAGGTTCATGCCATTCCACTTCGATCTTCCTGGGTCATGACTTGTGCATATGCACCTTCAGGAAACTATGTGGCCTGTGGTGGCCTAGACAACATCTGCTCCATTTACAACCTGAAAACCCGTGAGGGGAATGTACGTGTGAGCCGTGAGCTCGCAGGACATACAGGTATAAGATTTCGTTGTAATCTTTTTCTTTTCCTTTTTTACCTGCTATGTAACTTTTTTTTAACTAATGTTTTTTTTTCCAAGTTGAGATTTTAATTAAATTTGTCCCAGCTTCTTATGATAGTTTGTTAGACAATATTACACACTAAAAACTAAGTACTGTACATCTAAGTGCTAGTTTATTTCA
This sequence comes from Hypsolebias martinsi, assembly GCA_031762355.1. Taxonomy (NCBI): domain Eukaryota; kingdom Metazoa; phylum Chordata; class Actinopteri; order Cyprinodontiformes; family Rivulidae; genus Hypsolebias; species Hypsolebias martinsi. Next base: position 19,082,830 of record JARVGQ010001639.1, on the reverse strand, counting down.
TGCCCATTTAAAATATTGAACTTCTCCACTGATTCTCTGAATACCAGGATATCTGTCCTGTTGTCGCTTTCTTGATGACAACCAGATTGTTACAAGCTCTGGAGATACCACTTGGTAAGTAAAAGGCCTAAGTGCTTAGGCTATTTTCAGGCCACACATTCGTGTGCAGAACATTTAAGTAATGGGGGTGGGGGGGTTGTAATATATAATTTATTTATTTTTCTATATCTTGCAGTGCACTTTGGGACATTGAGACAGGCCAGCAGACGACCACGTTTGCTGGTCATACAGGTGATGTAATGAGCCTGTCTCTGGCCCCTGACTCACGGTTATTCGTCTCTGGTGCTTGTGATGCCTCTGCTAAACTCTGGGATGTTCGAGAGGGCATGTGCAGACAGACATTTACTGGTCACGAGTCTGACATTAACGCCATCTGTGTAAGTTATTTAGTCAGTGTGACCCAGTTGTCAGTAATTAATGCTTCACTTTTTGTTAATCCTCTTATTATGTAATAACACTTATTCAGCCTATGTTTTTTTTTTTTTTTCTTTAGTTTTTCCCTAATGGCAATGCTTTTGCCACGGGTTCTGATGATGCCACCTGCAGGCTGTTCGATCTGCGAGCTGATCAAGAATTAATGATCTACTCTCATGACAATATCATATGTGGCATTACCTCTGTTGCATTCTCAAAGAGTGGACGCCTTCTTCTGGCAGGATATGATGATTTCAACTGTAATGTGTGGGACACACTAAAAGCTGACCGTGCTGGTGAGTAAATAAACATTAACTGCAGGCTTGTTCAGCTAAACCCTACTTGTTACGTTGCTTCTGTGCTTTTCTTTCAGTCTTAATAACTTTTTTATTTATTTATTATTATTTTTTTTAGGGGTGTTGGCTGGGCATGACAACCGTGTTAGCTGCCTGGGGGTTACTGATGACGGCATGGCTGTTGCAACAGGATCCTGGGACAGTTTTCTGAAGATCTGGAATTGAAGCCTGTAGGTTGTTTTGTTGTCTGTTGTTGTATTTAGTGACCCAAGGTTTGGTCTGCTGACACCTGCTGCCTTTGGTCTAGATAATTGTTTTTTTTTTTTTTCTCTCTGTCCAGTGAGCTTTAAAGTTACTCTTCAAAATGCCCTATGAGCAGGTCAGAACAAAACTATCAGACTTGATTCTTCAAATCCTAAAAGTTTTTCTTTCTTTCCCAGATGTTCTTTTAACTCCAAAGTTGACTGGAAGACCATTACAACTTGAGAATGTTCACAGCATCTTCTTCAACACTGTTTAAACTGACTTGGACACCACAAAAAAAAAAAACTTAACAAAAAATAAAATAAAAATTAAAAAACTGAAGGAAACCAATGCCTTTCCTACACAAAGAAGAGCACAATTGTTTATCACCTAGTTAAGAAAGGATCTCCTGTGGTCTCAAATCAGAAACTTGTGCATTCCTTGGACCATTTTATGTTACCTTGAAAGAGAAAAACAACACTATCATCCCATGCAAATGTGTGCGTCTTGAAAGCAAATGTTGGAGTGTAATTGTACAAATTATTTAACTTTTTTTTTTTTTTTAAGATTTCTATTCTGATGGTTTGTTATTCTTGATGGCTTTCTCTTTGTCATATTACTTTAGTGGTTTTAGACATGTTTGAATTACAGCTTGTCCTTGTAATTCAGGTAAATCATAGAAGATGAGAAAAACACGCAGAAGTAAAAGCTTGGATCATATTACACGAGCAGCTTTTGAAATGTCCATAATGTATTTATATTCTAGCTGTTTTTGTTCCATCACAGCTTTTTGCACATGAAGCTTTGCCTCTCAACTAATACTATGTTAACTAACCAAGCACATGCTATAAGTTATGAATGCTCATTCCAGTAAAAGTTATGATGAAAATTATCCTGTTAAACCCCTTAATTCTTGTATATGCCTTTTGGCAAGATAGAGCGGGATGGTGAGGTAGTTGCCAAGATAAAAAAAGGGCATGGCTTGAATTTACTATACAGAAGGGGGTTTATGTTCTGTATCCACTTAGAATGAAACACCTCATTTAACTAAATACACACTTCCTTTGCTTGGGACTGCAGTTACAACTCTGTGAATGAAATGTACAAATCAATGTCTGAAAATAATGAGCTGATGTTTTAAGTTAAAACATTTAATTTTGTCTGCCATGAGTTAATTTAGATGTGCATGCTGTAGACTTGCTTTGAATGGTGCAATTTTATTTTAGTTATTTTTTTTTTTACCAAAAAAAAAAAAGGAGAGTAACCTATTGATAGAAGCCATTTTTGGCTCAAACTGCATACATCATGTACTAATACTGGTAATGCTATGCACCAGAGCGAGCAAGAATGATGAAAGACATAATATTAACTTCTTACTTAGTGTAAATTATGCTTACCAGTTCTATTGCCAATTTTTGTAATAATTATAACAATTGTAAAAATTCTATCCTTGACAAATCCTCCTCTCCTTCCAATCTTCACTCTCAATGGAACAAAAAAAAATTCCTCACATACTGTTCATGATAAAACTTTTGTATATTTTTTTAATTTTTGGTCTTAAATTGAAAATCAGAGCATCTGAATGACAGCATTTCACTGTATACAGAAGCACTTTTGTTGAGGTTGTGAGATATTTTCACTTTTTTTTTTTTTGTTTGTTTCTGCAATGATGTACAATAAATGTGATGTAATCGTGTGTGGCCACAAGTGAAAATGCAATTCAACTGAGATGGACTCCCTTTTCTCTTTCCATTAATATTATAGAGCTCGGCACCCTTCTGTATCTTTCCACTTTTTGTATTTCATTTCAGTCTGTTGGTGTTCCACGGTGAGCTGGATGCAAGATAGATACTGTACTAAATTGTACTGTTATTGATTGAAAAATGTAATAAAAAGCTGTTTGAGATCCCTTTTGGTTGTGTTGAATCAAACATGCTTGGTTTTTGTTGTTTTAAGGTGGTTATTGCTTAAACCCACCTTGGTTTAATGCTTTTCTGATTTGTACCAAGCAGGTTTAGGCAACTAATTTTAAAAAAATGTTTAGTTATCTTCTACAGTGAGCAAAACTTTTTATTCAAAGTTTTCATCCATTCTTCATCTTTTAATACAATGTAATTTTAACTAAATTCATGACAAGGTGAAATTGCACTGAACTTTTTATTTAAAATGCCCAAATTGTTTTTAAAGGTAAGTCATTTGATGTGAATAAGGTAAATTAGCATCTTCTTTATAGTTGAATTTTTTTATAAATAAAATTTGCTTTGCAGAATTTCTGCATATTCATAAAAGTACAAAAAAATAGAAAAAGCTAGATTTATCTATGGTTAAGATTTTTCTTTTTTTTACTGAAACAATGGTTGAAAAACAGAGGATACTTAGAACAAACAATATATTGAAAACTTTAATAATATAGTAAGGAAATAAACTTTTGAGTCAATTTCTGTAGAAAAAAGAATTTAGATTAAAAAAAATGTAAAACTTTTATTTTGAAGAGTAAAATCATTTTATTTACGTAGTGCTTCAGCTTGGTCCGACCAAAAAAAGTTTTTGAAACTATGCAGAATCAAAATATGTTAAAGCTTTTATGTTCACTGAAATTGATTTGTTAAAATGTGAGTTTGTCATTGCCAATTTTATATGCTTTTGTTAATGTTTAAAAAAAACTGATAAAGCTTTTCTGGTCGTTACAAACGATCACCTACTGGCCAGAGCCTGGCCAGTCAAAAAGAGGAAAAGGCTATTTTTTTATTATTGACAAGTACAGAAGTAATATTATACAATTATAGAAAAGAACAATATGATAGAAAAGGTAAAAAGTCTAAAAAGATACAATATACAGGTTAAATAAATATTGATAAATTCACATTAAGAGGAAATGGCTCATCATCAACCGGAAGCGGTCTTTGAAGAGGATAAATCTCGCCTGGTCGACTCGCAAAAATAAAGGGGGTGCAAAAACGTTAAAACTATCCGCTGAAACGTTTTGTACAGTGATATTTTCACATAAATATATACATATATACAGCGATATATATATATAGTTATATATGGTTTACTGATTAATTATGTTGTATAAAAAATAGCAATAAGAATTCTCAAACCTTAACACCCCCATGAAATGATCTCGTCCAACAATGACAAAGTTCCTTCTTCAGCTTGCTGCCATTTTGTCAGGCCTTGCATGTTTTGCCTCGTGGAAAAAAATATTTAAACACGATAGTTTTCTTATTTTTGCACGTGGTTCTCCCACATGCCCTTTGCCGGTGTTATTTAACATATTTAGGTAGCGAAAATTACGTTGAGGGGATTGTTTTAGTGCAGTTTGTTACCGGGGAGGGGGATCGTTCGCGGTTTTAGCTTAAGAAGCTCATTGGTCGGAGTGGTGTCGTCTGCCGTGACACAAACCTCCGTCGCAGCGAACAAAGAAACAGAAAGGCAAAGCGGAGCTCTTACTGCTGCGCTGATTCAGTTCAGGAAAAAAGTTATCATTTTGGTTTAAAAAAAAATGGCCGAGGGTTACATTCGAGTGGCGGAGGAGGAGAACGAGGAGCCCATGGAGATCCCGGCGGAGGACGACGGCACTGTCCTGCTCTCAACTGTAGCCGCACAGTTTCCAGGCGCGTGCGGCCTACGCTTCAGGAGCCCCGTGTCGCAGTGCATGCGCGGTGTGCGTCTGGTGGAGGGGATTCTGCACGCGCCAGAAAACGGATGGGGAAACGTGGTTTATGTAGTGAACTATCCAAAAGGTAAGTTTCAAAAGGTTGAAATGTGACACTTCACCCAGCCAGGTGGACTCTGGTTATTATTCATGACGTAGTTTCCGCAAAAGTTCATTCATACAAACTATGTACAGTATATCATACAAAATGTGTTTGAGATTTCAAAAAAGCCTTCCGATGTGTCTACCTTAACATTTTCTGGCTGGATATTGTAGAAAATCACAATTCCTCCTACCCATTGTCATCATTTAGATATATACAATTTAGTCACCAATGGTAGTGTTAATTTCACTTGTTTTATGTTGAAATACCATCCTGTCAAGTTTTTAAAATAGCCAAAATGTTTGTTTTTCTTACATTTTTGGATTTATTTGAACTAGTTTCCTTATAACTACTATGTATTCATTATGCCATTATCACGTTTTTTTTTTTTTTCTTATCCAAGATTATTTAACCTCCGAGGACCTGGCATCCACATATGCAGATAATACTGTATAGGAATTAATGTTATGCAAGAGTTCAGGTCTCAGGAGGTTTTAATCATACGCGTCATATCTTTTCATACATGTTAAATGCTGATTTGTATATCCTGATTAAAGATTTGTCTAGTGTTATGATAAATTTGTTTTCCATAGAATTATAATCACAAAATGAGCAGCTCAAGAAGTTCGTTGTAGGTTCAGCAAACAAAAATATATACATGTATACAGTATATATTTTTTTTTTATATAGGTCATGATGAGTTGACTTTGGTGACTTGTTACGACTGTTACAATAAATTACACAAATCTACACAGTTAGCATTAATGATCTAACTGCATTTATCAAAATTTGTCTCACCCTTATACGTCATACCAATTGTGGGAAAAAATGTATCGTAAAATAATAGTGTCATTTCTAAATATTTGACTTCCTAGGCAGTGTTTTAATTCACTACTATAAACAAACCAAATATAAAGTTTCTCAAAACCTTATTGATGAAAAATTTCCTGACAACTAGATATTCAGAGAACCTCAACTGGGTTTTTGGTGAGAGTTTATGCCATTATCCCTGTTGTTTTCGTTTTAGATAACAAAAGAAAAATGGATGAAATTGATGCTTCTTCTGCTGTGAAGATGAAGAGGGGGGATATGAAGACGTCCGACTTGATTGTGCTGGGTCTTCCCTGGAAAACAAGTGAACAGGACCTGAAAGACTACTTCAGCACTTTTGGAGAAGTCATTATGGTCCAGGTACCACTTGGAACTGTTTTAATTAAAGGCCACACATTTGAAATCACAATTGATGTTTTACTGCAAATTTTGTTCTCAGGTGAAACGAGACACCAAGTCTGGAAACTCTAAAGGGTTTGGCTTTGTGAGGTTCACAGAGTACGAGGCTCAAGAAAAGGTGATCGCCCAGCGTCATATGATTGATGGAAGATGGTGTGACTGCAAACTTCCTAACTCAAAGGTGAATATGGTGATGTATTTGTGTATAAATGTCATAGAATAACCTGATGCATGCTCAATAATCCAGGTAGAAAAATCTAAAAAAGTCCAGTCCTCTGAGAGACGGTAGGGGTTTTTCACTTTTATCCACTTTTACATGGAAAGAACTGTCCAGAGGACCAGACTTAACTTTTTTTTTAGATATCATAGAACAACTCAGCCATGCAATATTTACCTGATTTTTGTTCATAGCAGGGTCCAGATGAGCCACTAAGAAGTCGGAAAGTGTTTGTGGGGCGTTGCACAGAAGACATGACCACAGATGACCTGCGGCAGTTCTTTATGCAGTATGGGGAAGTCACCGATGTCTTCATCCCCAAGCCATTCCGTGCTTTTGCTTTTGTTACATTTGCAGACGATCAGGTAACGATGCTAAAGGTGTAGAGACAGATTTGTATTTTAGCATTTCCCATTCCACGGTGACCAGGTTCATGTCGTTTCTCTACAGGTTGCCCAGTCTCTCTGTGGAGAAGACCTTATTGTCAAAGGAGTCAGTGTTCACATTTCAAACGCTGAGCCCAAACATGGAAATAGGCAGTACGATCGTACGGCACGGTTCGGAAATGGTTTTGGAGCTCAGGCGTTTGGTGGCAATCGCAGTGGGTTGGGGAGCAGCACCAACAGTAACCTAGCTAATTTTGGTTCTTTCAGTCTGAACCCCGCTATGATGGCTGCTGCTCAGGCTGCTCTACAAAGTAGTTGGGGGATGATGGGAATGCTGGCTAGCCAGCAGCAGTCGTCGTCCTCAGGCAGCGCCTCTAGTGGGACAAGTTCTAGCAGGGACCAGAATCCGTCTTTCAATGCAGGCAACAGCAACTACGGCACCAGCTCGGCCAGTCTCGGCTGGGGTACAGGGTCAAACTCTGCAGCCGGGGGTAGTGGGTTTAGCTCGGGTTTTGGGTCCAGCATGGAGTCAAAGTCGTCTGGGTGGGGTATGTAAGTTAAGTGATTCGATGGGTAAGTATTGTGAGAAAGAAAAGTCTTCAAAAATTTATTTCTGGCGTTGCTGTGTGTCTTTTGTGGAAGATGTTTTGTACATTTGGAGGGGGGGTGAAATGCTAAAGATTTAATTTAGGAAGCGTTGAAGTGAATTGTTTGCCAGGATCTTTGACTAAAGTGCTATTTTTGATGTCTTCTTTGTTTGTATCCATTTCAACTGGATTCTCTAATGCATGCATTGTGAAATGTGATACCATTTTTGAAAATGCATGAATGTCTGCGGTTCACCTTATCTGGCATTGCCATCAGCTTAAAAAAGGCAATGTTGCATTGGAAAGAATCTGGTTGAAACCTAAATGTTTTTTAAGTGCAACTTTATTTGCAGTCAAGTTCTGTGGAAAAGCCTTCATTGAAATCTCTTCTGCAGTTGACCACTCTTCCATTTCCCTGTGAGGAAGCTCCTCTTTGGCAGCACTCTTGGGGTGATATCGCTATCATTCTCCCTCTTCCCACCTGTAAATGCAATGCCATCAAAGAACGGCCTCACTCCGCATGTTCTGAGAGACGGTGGGTGTTTTCACTTTTCTCCACTTTTACATGGAAAGAACTGCGCAACTGACATTTTAAGAACTGATGAGTGCGATTGAGGATGGCTTGTGACGAAGAGTGAAGCAATGAGTGAGCGAACGGAGAGACGCGTGAAACGGACTGGTTGTGCGGTGAAAGAGCCCGAATCTTGACTGCTTTCTGAGTGTGTGAGTGGAAGCTGCAGATGCTACGAGCGAGCGCCTCCCCTAACACGGACATTCTTTAATTAGTACGTCAAGATTTTTTCCCTTTTTTTTTTTTTTTTTAATCTTTGCAAGTTTTTCCTTACTCTCTTGGGTATGTCTGTCAAATTCAGAATAAAAAAAAATGTAGTGGAGTGTTGTGCTGAATTCATGTATTTGCTTATATTATCTGATTTGAATGCTGTATGTTTTGTGCTTTCATGTTCTTGAACTGATCTGTAAGTGTGTACTTGATGTGGGTGACACCTGCTGAAGACTCTGGGGGACGCGAGTGATGAGATGTGCGAACGTGGAGTGGTGTGTCCAGTGGCTCCCAGTAGCTCTTTGTTGTTTGTGAGGTGGTGGTGTTTTTTTTTTGTTTTTTTTTTTTAGAAAACATGTCAGATGAAGGGAGTTCTCAAATAAAATTAATTTGAATAGTTGACATAGTTGATGCTGCTCGTCAGTTTGTTGAATCAAAAACATCTAATTCGATTCACGTATCTAGGGACCTTGGGCTCTGCTGGTCGAGGTCTCCGTTTGAACCCTGACTGAAGTCTGTTCTGAAGGATGAAGATGGAAGTTCCAACACTTTCAGTGTGTGGCCTTCTCAGACATGACATGGGGTAGTACCCGTCTCTTTTTGCTGTTTTTGATGGCTTAAGAGTGACTTCTCCATTACCATCCATTTCTGTGGTTAGCGGTAAGTTCCTGGGAGAGGAGTCTCAAGTTCAGCCTTAAACAGAATAACCAAGTAATGTGGCTCCCCCCTCCCAAATTGTACTGTGTACCCTTCTTGGTAATAGGAAAAATAAAACCAATTTTATGTTGATAGAATTTGAGCTTTTTTAAATTTTAAGATGGTTCCAGGTTTTTATTTTTTTCATTGAAGTGCTAGAATGCAAAAAAAACGTAGCTTTTTTAACAACTAGGATAAACTACAGGTAAAGTTGTATTCCAAACCACTCATGAACATGAGATCTACTCAGGCCACTGTGGAAAGCCTTAAAACATGTTTAACGTTTCAGCTCATAGAGGGTCATTTTATGCAAAACTTACCACAAACAGGATTTATTAGCAGGTCCAAGATTTCAAAGTTGTTTTCTTCTCCAAACTCCAGATAATGTCATGTAAGTGTCATGAAACAACATGAACTTAAAATAAACTGATTTTAATTGTCTTGTGGTCAGTCCATGTTTGCAATGTTGGACATGTTAAGTGCACAGGCTTCATGTGACATGTCCTCTTCAGTGTCTCTGCTCTCTCTTCCCAGCACTCTTCTTTTTTAACTCCTGCTCCTGGGCCAATTCTTCACTTTTATTTTGTATGAAGATGGACTGAAATAAAGGCAAATTACGTATTAAAGTTGTCTGCAGTAGAACATTTGTATAAAACTACAGTAAATGGAACAAACAAAACTGTTTCTAGGACTGAACTGTTTTTCAGTGGTCTTGTGAAGTTACTCCTTTATGGTGCACTTGAACTCACCAATGCAGTGCTGCGACGAGCTAGAAGTTTGACATCCTCCATGGATACTGTGCTTCTTTTAGCATGCCTAAAGATGGAATTAGAAATTATAAAACAATTTGGCAAAACAGCACACAGCTAACTTATTAACTAAAAAAAATAGCTCACCGTGCAAAAGCCTCCAGGTCTTTAGCAAAGATATCTAGGCAAGAAAAAAAAAATGTTGAGACATTTTGTCTCCTGAAGGAGCAGTGATTATTTGGAGTGAGCGTTTTCTGGAAGTCCTTAGAAAACACATTTTGTCTAATAAAAGAAATTTTTAACTTTTTTCAATCTAAATTCATTCACTCAAATATCCAACATGTAAGAACAGTATTTACAGAAAAACATAATGCTAATTACATTTTTATAATTATATTTTGATGTTTTCTATGTCTGCTTCACAATATAAAAGAAAGCAATTTGGAACATGTTATATTTATAGTTTACATTTTAATTTAAGCTGATACAAATCTTGCATTTTTGTTTTATTTTACTTGCCTTAAAGAACAAATATGTTTTGCAAAATGACAAAAGGTCAGATTTATAGTGGTGGTGTACAAGGCTGCACATTACTTCCTGTTCTGTGCAGGGCCAGCCCAAGCATCCTTGGGGCCCTAAGTGAAATTTGGTTTAGGGCCCTCTATTTTTGGTAATAATTTGGATTACTGCAATCATTCAGATGTTCAGATCGTTCACTGACCTAACAAAAACCCATTGCAACTCTGACAGCCCTGGTTACATTATCCTTTGTGTATTTTGGTACTAAAAGTAACTAAAGGGGGAAAAAAAACACCATTATACAATGTATTTTACTGCAAAAATGTCATCTGGTTTATTAACTTTAGTTCCAAAGAACTGCAACAGTAATGTTCAAAATAATTTGGAGTGCAAGATCAACAACAAACAACAGATAAAATAATTTGGATGCATAAAAAATTAAATTGTGCAAAAACAGACAGAAGAAAATAAAAATATCAAGGAAACGCATAATGTAAATACACGATGAAACCACATAAAACGGTTTAAACAAAGAAATTTAAAGTTGAATAATTAGTTCTTAAAACTATGTAAATGTATGTAACAATTTGCAAAAGCT
>JARVGQ010001639.1:19038501-19058275 GCA_031762355.1 Hypsolebias martinsi | reverse complement strand
TCTAGTGTCCTTAAATGTGTTCTTTTTGCTGATGACACTACTTTTTTTTGTTCGGGTAGAGATTTGAAAGAAATGGTCCCCAAATGAAGGGTCCCCAAATGTATTACCGGTAATCAGCTGATTATACATATCAGCTGATTATTCTATTTCAATAGTAGCATTTGGCTGCAATTTTACTCTTCTACTTCCTCTGGAAGAAGCAGGAGAGGAGCTTTGAGTGCACTGATTTTGCATTTATGCTCAGTTTTTAAAATAAATCATTGCACTGATTTGATAAGTTCATCTGCAGTAGTATTTATGTTGGATTAAAAAAAATGGCCTCTGTTCATCTTACTTACTCAACGAAGCCACACTCGAGGACACAAGAAGATTTTTAACCAGTTTTACTTGCAAGGGCTGCGTTTTACCACAGGTTACACAGCTGTACAGATGTTCTACATGCGTGGAGCCAAGTCACGAGAACCTGCCTGTGAGAATTGTTATTTATACGCTTATCAGCTCTCGGCTCAGAGGCAGGCTCTGATGGCCTCGGTCACACAGCACATGAAGGATCAAATCAGCTCCTCATTCTGTAAAGAACTCTGGAAGATCACACACGGTTTGTGGGCAGTTAACATTAGTTGTGATAAAACGTCCATAAACACTGACCAAAAAGCCCCTCACAGTTTACATAAACATAAAACTTTTAAGGACCTTAGAGCTTATATTTGTCTGCATGGCTAAAAGTGGTCTATATACCACTTTGTCAGCATGTTTCAGCTTAGATAAGATCTGCCATGGCACAAGTTCAGGGAGATTATGAATTTGCTCAGAGTCAGGTGTGATCATGGTTTGATGCTTGTGGCTGGTTCTGTGCATACATTTATTTTTATTCTATTTTATTTTGTGAATAAACCCCTCAGTAGCACCCCCGATATTAAATATTACAAGTCCCCAGATGATTTCCAAACTGTCTGGACACACACACACACACACACACACACACACACACAAACTGAAATAAGGTCAAAGTCTATTGTACCCATAGCAGCAATTCAATTTATATATTTTTTAAATGTTTAATTACCTTTACAGTCCAGGGTCTCTTTCAAAACAATCTCTATTCTCTCGATGTGGTGCCTGTTCCAGATGCGATCCAAAACCTTTCTGTTCTCTGTCCTGAAGGGGAGTATCTTTGACACAACCTTTCTCCACAAAACAAAACAAAATGTAAAAATTAACACCTTAATAGTAAAAAAAAAAATAAAAATAAAAAGGCATGATGTGCACGTTTATTTTTACCTGTTTTCCCAAATAGTGATCAATCCTGAACATTTCATCTTCATTCAGAAAGCTCCTAAGTTGAGTTGCGAGCACTTGAGCGCTGTTATAGTCGTGTCCAAAAGGTTTCTCGAGAACGACCCTCAGCCAAGGCCCACCGGCCGGCCTACACGTGCTGTTAATCTTCTCAGCGATGTCTGCATATGCAAAAGCTGGAACAGAGAGGTAGAAGAGTCTCCCTGCCTCGCTCATGCCCTCTTGCTGAAGCTGTTGCTCTATGTGCTTGGCCAGGTGCTGGTAGTCCTCCACAGTTTTCAGCTGCCGATACTGCGAGAGCCGCAGGAACTGGTCTTTTATGACGGCACAGCGTTCCGGCGAGACATCCTTTGAGCATGTGACTGCCTTCAGGATCTCAAAGAGGACAGGTGTGGCCTTCTCTGCAGGGGACAGTCCTCCTCCATAGAAGGAAAAGGTGTGTCCGCTACTGACCTGGTGAACGTACAGCTGGAAGAATCCCTGCCACAGGTATTTACGTGCCAGGTCCCCCGTTGACCCCACTATGATCACAGAAACATGGCCAGGTCTCTGCACCTCTTCTCGTTCCTCACCAAACCCTCCGCTGGCACAGAGAGCAACCAGTAGCAGGAAGACTGTTCCAAGCATCTTCTAGTCCTGGCTGTCCAAAATCCTGTATGACCAAAGCAACACAAGCACCGTGGAGCAATTAAAACGTCACAAATACAGATTGAACACTTTGTCTGAGCCAAAAAAAATCAAGTGGAAGTGCAATTTTCTCTAGAAACAAAACAATAATTCAAATTGCAGTTTCCTCTTCATGAGCGATAACGCAGGCTGGCACATGCGATGCATCTTTTAGGCAATCTAAATGCATTCTACAAATAAGGTTTCAATCAGACCAGATTATTAATGTCCAACAGACAAACATACTGACCACAGATTTAAAACACAACATTAAATACGTAATAGACAGAAGAGAATTACTTAGCAAAGTCTTGGTCCCTATCCTTTCCAACTCCCCGGACAGACACGGATTCGGTCTGTAGCAATAAATGATACAAAGCAGGCGAGTGGACTTTTGCTCTTTGCTCGGAGGGCGTTGAGCTTCCAGTCTCAGTTGCTGCATTTTGGGAAAATCCCACCCACGTATGGAGAATTTTGCAAGGAATGAATGTTTTCTATTAAGCAAGATTAAAAAGAATGAACCAAACTAAATATATACATTTCACCCTCACCCCACCTTTTTTCTTTAAGAAATCAGATCTAAACCTCCTTAATATTTTAACAATAAACCAAAATATGGAAAGTTACAACACAATGGTCTGAAAATCCAAAATCAGCTAAACACTAAGTTACACATCACAAATCATTAGAAGTGATCGACTTGCAAGAATAGTTTTTAATGGGCTGATCATATTATTATATTCTTTTTTAATATTTAATAAAATTCAACAATTTTAAAAACAAAAACTCCTGACTTCATTTATCACACCGTATTGAATATAACAAGCAAAACTGTTGCACCTTGATAAAACATTGTGTACTCCATATGTAGATTTTTATAAAAACAAAAACTGTTTGACTCAACTTACAGTATTTTCCAGCTGATGGTGATGCTTCTATTTACAGATACATTCATTTCAAGATTACATTTACTATTCAGTCCCAATGAAATAAAATAAATATGAAAATAAAAATATTTGGCTCAATTAATCACTATTTCTCTGAGGAAAGCCACGGCAATCAATAAGAAGCTTTGAAAAAAAAAAAACAAACATGATTCTACTTATCATTTCAAGGTTTTGTTTTTATTATATAAACTTCTATTTATAAGCCTTAATGCTCTAAACAGCTTGTGAGCTTCCAGTTAATTTTATAAGTTTAAAAGAGAACAAATGAAGACGTTACACAATTTAAAAACATCCTTGAAGATTAGACTTCCCGGTAGTCAAATAACATTCTGGCACAGGATACTTTTTTAAATTGTATAACTCAAATACATGTTGCTTTGGTTTTTAGAGTTATAGCCATATTAGATGCTAACTTCACTAATTAAAACTTTTCCCTCTCTCTCTTATCGGAGTAAACAGAACACCCCCAGGATGTAACTGATTTTATGGGTGAGATCAACATCTGGAGTCCCAGCAGCGCCGTCATGTTTGCTCAGTAAAGATACAAACAGCAAAGGTCACTTCATGACGGTTTCAGCAGCAGCTGAATTTCACTTCAGTCTTTTTTAAAAAAAATTATCAGGACTTCTGGGCTCTCCACATGAATCGATGAAGTCTCTTTGGTCACAACTGATGATTTTGACATTAATCTTGTGCAGCTCTAATTCACATTTTCCACACTTGAATCCTCCAAAGTCACAAGCCGCCCCAAGTTTCTAAAAGCTAAAAAAAAATCTGTTACATCACATTTCATGCAGCAAATCAATTCAGATGCCTACGTTTGCAATAATAAAACTGAAGTAATTCCCAGCAGACTATCACACTGTAGTTATTTAAGATGGTCTTGTAACAGTGTTTCTTCATGTCAAGGGTCCAAACCAGAACACATTAACTGGATCAAATTGTCTACATGAGTAAGAACTGTCTACTAACTGAGCACTTTTATTTATAAGTGGAGAGAAAAACCTCCTGACATGTTTTATTTGTGTACTGTATCTGAGGACCACTTTGTACTTAATGATCCAGAAAGAACTCCATGAACTCCATGAAATGTTCTCTTATGAGTGGGACTAATATCCAAATAGCCCTCAGATACTTATAGTTACTTTAAGCATTTACACATTTTGTCACATTATGATCACACCAGCCACTGACACTGGTCCTCACACACTACAAATGCAGAGATCACGACTCCTTCCCAATGTAGATCGAGAAGAAATTGAAGTGGTTTGCCCAGATAGTGAGGGCTAAGGGAACTCTGTCAAATGTGTCTTTTCAAGGAAAAGCTGAAGGAACATGTAATGGGGGGGGGGGGGTCCTCCTAATCAGTGGTCAGATGGCATGCGTAGCTGGACAGGGCTTCCTTTCCATGTCCTCACATCTTGCTGAGGGCCGGTCCATGTGGAAGTTGCTGGTAAATATCTGTACTGCCCCCATGGTACTAAAGGACTCGCAAACTAAAAAAGCATTTTACTGGGATTTTATGTGATGAACAAGACAACATATTGCATAATCTTGAAATGGAGGAAAAATGATGTATGGTTTTTCAAATTGTTTGAAAAAAATGGGTGCATTTATAAACTGCCCCTCCCCCCCACACACACACACACGAGTCATTACTTTGAAGAACCACCTGTTGCAGCAGTTAATGATTCTAGTTTGTTTTGTTTTTTTGGAGGGGAGGGATGTCTTCACAAGTTTTGCACATCTAGACTGAACTTTTAGCCCATTCTTCTTTACAAAACAGCTCAAGCTCAGTCAGATTGGTTGGCGAGTGTCTGAAAAACAACTTTCAAGTCTTGCCACAGATCTGGACTTTGACTGGGCCGTTCTAACACAAGAACGTGCTTTGATCCAAAGTGCTCCTCTGGAAATATGCTTCAGGTCGTCCTGCTTGAATGTGATCCTCTGCCCTGGTCCCAAGCCTTTTGCTGACTAATTGGTTTTCTTCCATATTTTAGCTCCATCCATCTTCCCATCAACTCTGGCCAGCTCCCTGTCTCTGCTGAAGAAAATCATCCCCACAGCATGATGATGCCAAAACCATGCTTCATATCATCACCTTCCTTTCACTTCATAGTAATATGCTAGTTGGGTTGGTCTATCACAAAAAATAGCAGGAAAGTACTTTGAAGTGACTGTAACATGACAAAATGTGTGAATGGCTATAAACTAGATATAAATCTGAACTATACGACACCAGCATGCTTTAAAGTTTAAACAAACCACATACTGTATGCCTAGCTCATCGACTAAAGTGTTTAAAGTATTGTTAGTAAAAACATTCCAAGTTGTGCATTTTCTGTCTGGATCACAAGGTGACAAAAATCTTTGGAATAGCTGTTTTTTTTTTTTTTCTACATTCTTTTACAAGTTTTTATATGCACTGACTGAGTACAATACTTGCACTGTGAAACAAACATTAAAAGAAAGTGGTGTTTCTACTAAAATAACAGCCTGTCTCTCATTATATTTCTCATTATTGTTGTAGAACAGAGGCATTGTCAAAGATGGGTCTAGTATTCATATTGATTCAATTAGTAACAAAAGCACATAAACAACAAGCAGAAGCAGTTCAGCTGTTAAATCCGTTTTATTCAAATTGGTTGGAAACTCTCAGTCTAACTTCATCCTGGGTTTAAAAAAAAAAAAAAGATAGGCGCTCAGATGTTGTGTTTAATTCTGTAGCCCCAACAAATGTGCTCGCCTGCTATTATTGTCAGATCGCCTCAGTTCTTGTTGAAGACCAGCCGACTTTCGCTGCTGGGTCAAAACCTTTTCCAAACAGAGACTCTATCAGCCACAAAACAAACAAATAAACATACTAGAGTAAAACGTGACGTAACTAAACCAGCGTTTTTGCTATTAGTGAGGATTTGTCACAAACACGCCCACGAGGTAATTGCCCCGACTAAAAACCGATTTACTGGGTTTTGGCGTGCTTTATTTGTCCATATAGTGGTATGTATTTGTGGTAAACCCAAACAAAGATTACAAGCGACACGTTTGTCCCTCGGAGGATCCACCTGCTAGCTGTCAAACTTCACTTCCGCTTCAAAACACGTCCCAGTAAAACTTAAAAGTGTCTGTATTCAAAACGCCCACAGGAAACTGTTTGAATGTTAAACTATGAAACACGAAGAAAGAAACGGCAAGAGACCAAAAACAAACAAACAAAACAACTCTACAACAACAAACTGGTTACGAACCTGCACCGAGTCGCCATCAAACGACGCTTCCGGTACGGGTCACGTGACACAGCTGCCCTTCAGCGCACGAGCGCGGTGTGTGTTATGTTGTGTTTGGGTCCAGTCAGCTTCTTTGAACGCTTTCAAAATCATAATGCTTTCGAATAATATCACTTTTCCTACCATACTTTTTTTTTTTTGGGGGGGGGGGCACGTAAAAAATTCACATAGCTCGCTCATTCAGGACGTTTCTGTTGACTTTATTTGTGCAGATGTAACTTTTTGATCATTGTATCTTTTCTCCGCCATGTTTTTCTCATTGAAAATGAATGGATCAGTCTGTGTTGTGCTCATTTCTGCTGTTGTTCTGGTACAGCTTCTTTTCTAATTATTTAAGCTTTTGTGTTCTTTTTGGGCTTCTTTCTGTTAAATTCACCCTTTTCTGCCTCTTTTAGCTACTTTTAAGTTTGTTTGTTTTTGCTTTAGCATTTTTTCTTCTATTTTTATATTATTTATTTTTTTTGTTGATTTCTGCTTTTTGTGTTTCTTTCATATCATTTCAACTTTGTATGCTCTTTTCAGCCTCTTTCTGTTAATTTTATCTCTTTTTTTTCTTTTTCAGCAACCTTTTTTATAATTTCATCAATTTTTTCTGCTCATTTCTGTTTCTTTGATAATTTCAGACATTTTTATATCAACATCTATCTTCCTATTTCAGCTTCTTCTACACACGTTTGCCCTTTTCTGCTGCTTTCAGCTTGCAGCAGTTCAAACTCAACTCGTAGCAGTTTAGTGATGAAAAGTTTTCAGCCTGGTTTCAACTTTTTCAACAACTTTTAACAAAAGTCATTCAGCAATAAGCATTTTCACTGCATTATTGCAGGAAAAACAATTTCTCTCGTCATTAATATTATTATTATAGTGTTAAAGGAACAAATATTACTGTTCCCTTAGGCCTGTTTGTTAAAGATTCAAATTTCATGTTGCTAAATTGGTTGACATCTGAATGTTACCTAAAAAGTTGAGAACAAAATACGGTAGAGAGAGAAAGACCGTAAATGAAAGTTATTGACACACTTTTTGTCATCTTTCATTTTAAAACAGTAAATTATTGAACTGTTATGATTAAAAGTTTAAGTTGTCCTGTTTAAATATCATTATGGCTGGTATTTTTGTGTGATAGACATGAAAATCTGCCAGGCAGTGCATTGTTTGAGTTCAAAACCCCATGCACTGTATAGGAAAATAATAATAATGCAAATCTGTGTAAAAATGTGGGACTCATGTAAGCACAAAATCATCTACGTCAACACCAAAGAACAATAAGATAAGGGCATAAAATGAGGCAAAGTTTTAAAAACTTCAATAAAAATCAGGTTACATAAGAAAGAAAGAAACACAAAAGGCAACAATGCAAACCAAAATTCACAAAAATAGCTTTGCATAACTGTTCTTCAGTTTTCCTAATTCAAACAATGTGCATCCTGACTTTTTAATAGAAAATATTGCTTTTTATACTGTCTAAAGTGCTGAGTTTTCTGCTTTTCCTGCTCATTAAATAGACAAAAAAAGTTTCTAACTCCCAAAAGACAACACTTTCAAAACCTAACCGTCTTACAGTCTGAATTCAACCAGCAGGGATTGACAAAGCTGTATTTTAATGTAATTCTGTGACTGCTTGCCTCACGCTTCTTGAATACTGTATTTGTTATAACAAGGGAGACCTCTGTTGGGCTCAGAGCAAACTGTCTCCCACATCTGTTGTGAAGTCATTTGTTATGCTGCTGCTGCTGAGTCCATCATCACTAGGTGTGAACAATCAACTCTGATTTGAAATGAAAAATTAAAAAAACAGCAAACATTTATTTTATTTTAAAGCAAAAACAAACCAAAATCAAATCAAATAAATGACTTTTGGTGGATAAATGTCAGCTCCTGACTGCTGCATTGTTCAGCTGTCCCCTGTCCTCACCATGCAGGCCCACCTCGAACAAAGCCGGTGTCCATTTGGCTCAGGAATGGCCTTATTGTTGTGGACCACACTGCCAGGCATTCTTTCTGGCGCTTTCCTTTTATTCCTCCGAACAGATGTGGACGTCAAAGCACTCACGGCCCAGCTGTCTCATCTTGCACAGCGACTTAACTTCTCATTTTCTGAAGGTTAGGCTTGAAATATTATTTTTCCTCTGGTCCTCTGAGAGTTAGTTTGGATATTTACATGTCTGGGCTTCTTGCTGAACAAAGGCCTCAGCACTGGGTCCTTCAGAAGCTGCCAGAACTTCTTCTTGGCTGCTGTTCCTGAAGACTTGATGATTTGTTTAGGACTTGTGAAGGTGGTCAGAGTAATTAAATCTGGGACACCTACAATTAGGGGGCAGACTGCACCTTACAGGCAGCTGTAGTGATCAGCCCTCCCAAGTTGGCCAGCCACTGTGAAATGTAAACAGTACACAGGATGGAGCATCCTGTGTTTGTGTGCGTTGTCGAGTGTTTTTTATTTTTTTGTGGAGGATTGGGTGGAGGTGTCGATGGTGGTGGTGCTAGGGGGGGTACTCGCTGCTTGCTAAAGAGAGAATGAGCCCATGTGGAGCGTGCTGGCCCAGCTGTCACAGCTATAACCTCAGACTGGTGAGATCTCAGAAGGCAAGCTGCACCCCCCCCCCCCAACCCCCCACCCCCACCTCAGGCATCCAGCAGCTTCCTTCCTTCCCTTTGTTAAGCTGCTGGGCAGACTTCAAGCTGAGCACACAATGAATGCATATGAATGAGTGCTGTCATCTTCATTTGGCTGCTTTGCCAACACTCAATTCAATTAACATGGGTTTTTTACTAAAAGCCATTTCACTTTCACCCCCACCCCCCCACAAGTGACCAGACAGGGGGACTCTAGTGAGCTGTCTGGGATAAATCTGAATACACAACCTGTTGCATACAACAAGTGAACATAATACAGAATATAATACAGAGCAATGACTGACACACTCATTTTGAAACGACTTGTTAGTCCTTGCAGTAATTTTAGCTACAAGGCTTCAACACTTCTCTGAAGGCCCAAGTGAATCCAGGTGGTTTTACATTTCAGGTGGTTTTAGATATCAAAGTATTTTTGGTCAGATGTAACTATTCTTTTTTTTTTTAATCTCCGCAGCTGCTCTCTGATGCATGAGGTCAGGGAACGATGAGTGATCACAGCAAAGTCAGACTAAACTGAGGCCTTCGTGAGGAAAGCCCTGCGTTTTCCAGCTACATTCTCACATTTCGGCTTTTTTTCTGATGCAAAACTTGTCGGAACGTGCCGTTTTGTCGGGGGGTCTCCTGCACTCTGCAAAGCCCACGTAAGACAACAGACACCCATCTAGAAGAAGAGCTGTGTTTTCAGAGGTCACACATGATGAGTCTTTTTAAAGGAAAAGACTGAAAACACACACACACACACAAACACACACACACACAGGCTTTTCAACAAAAAGGAGACAAGGGAGTGACGGCTAAAGAAGCTACCACAGGATTCATTCACAGTTTGTAATGCTAAAAGGATGTTGCTTTGATTGTGTTGTCATTATCCCAGAGCTTTTGTAGAGGCTTCACAATGTGTGTTTTTGTTCAGATTTGTTGATTTTACTCTCTTGTGCAACTCGGTCATGTCTTAACACAGCTGTGATCTGAACTATGTCATGGTTGTCGCTCGGCAGAAATACCTCCAGATTTTGTCTGCACATAGTTTTGTTTCCATGCTGTAAATCGCAGCTCACGCATTGTGTGCTCCTCTTATCAGATGGGGACTTGCACAATTTTCTGCGGGCTCTTTAGCTCCACCAAACAGCTTAAACGTGATCAGGGTCATTTCCAAAGCTTCAGTGACTCGGACCATGTGGTTAAAAATCTCAAAACACTTTTAAGTGATTCAGAGCCAGTCAGAATCATTATAAGCTTTTAAAATAAAAGTGTTTAGAGGTAATAAATATTTTTTTGACTAGTTTTATTTTTAAAAATATCACAGATATATAGCAATGGCTGGTTTTAATACATGGAAATACTCTTTTATTTTGGTTTTAGTCAAAACTTCAAAGTTCGTTTTCATTCTTTTCCATTGCTCCCACATTTATTGTTTTATATACAGTACAGGTAAATGGTTAAAGTCAAAGCTTAATATACAAAGTCCGTTTAGTGTGCTGGATTTAACTAATTGTAAGAAATGTCAAATAAAGTTTCAACTTTCAAAGTACAATGGTAAAAAAGAAAGAAACAAACAAAAAAAAAACATAATTTAGCTTTGAGCAAAGTTCAAACAAAATTTTGGGATTATACTAAAACAGCTCCAGTCTCACAAATTCAATTCAAATTTATTTTTTATACTTATTCACTATTATTCACAACATTCTAAACACTGTTTATAATCTCTAACGCTCTAAAAGAGCACAGAATGTCATGATTTCAGCTCCCTGCCTCTTCTGCTCTTTGCCACCTGCAAGCGCTCTTGGCCACGCCCACGTCTCCGCTCCGCACAGAGAACAGTTGATCAGCTGCAGCAGGAAGTTTATCCTGCAGTACGGGCTGCACAAAGGTGCTAATTAATTTAAAATAATTCATTTTAAATTAAAAAAAAAATCCACGCCGATCGTGCGGCTCATCCATCAATCAGCCAACTGTGTGTCATGTCCAATCTTATTTTTGAAAAACCGCGACAGAGCGAGTCCGCGATAAACGAAGCGTGAAGTAGCGAAGGACTACTGTAGACCAAAACTGCTACAGCTGGATCCCGTTTCATTATAAGATGATTTGTGGTTTAAAACTTGAGTGTGAAAGAGATTATAAGACCTTTGTATCACTTTGAGGTTTTCACCTTCTATTAGGCTGCATTGAAGAAAACAAAGGGCAGGGTGCATTAAAATGAGGACAGAGGGACATGATGCCAAAGCCGGACAGAGACGTACATGCCAGAGGGATAGCAAAGACTGAGGCCTGAAAACATGTTTGTGCACAGATGACATTCCCAAGAAGCACAGAGTGAGTGAGGGGGGCAGCGAAACATGATTAATGGTGGGATGTGTGGTTTCCTCTGGCAGTTTACTTCCTCTCTGCCCATTTCTACACCCGCTCCCCGTGAATGACTGCAGCTGGCAGAGAGATGGGCCGGTCTGCAGACAGCCATGATAACTGTCATTAACTGGGAGAGAAAGCCCAGGAGGACCACCGTAGATCAGCATTACACGCCTGTCATGTTCATCAAACAGAAGGACACTGAAAAGCAAAAGGAAGGAATGTCAACTGCGTCTACACCAGACAGAGTTTTAGTGTTGATCTGTCGGACTCACCAAAGAAACAAACAGGAAAATCAATGGAACGCTGCTAAATCTATGAATCATTGTTCGAGTGGCTATTCTACAGCGCCGAGCAATTAAAAGGCTTCCTCTGCACAAATAAAACACAAACACCATTTTATTATCAGCTGTTTAACAAACTAATTTATCAGACAGATGTTCTAAACCCATTTGAAGCATATAACTACAATTATGTAGTGAAAAATAAAGAAAAGTCAGCTCTTAAAACGTTTCCACCTTTGTTTTAATGACAAAATTGAGGTCTTTTTTAAACGGAAGACTATCCGAACAGGTTACAAATACATTTTATTACAGTTTCACACACTTTTAGTTAAATAATCTAGAGTAGTCGTCACCTCTTTCTCTATCGGCACCTGAGCAGAGTGTTCAGGCATCACTGTGTCTGCTGAGAGGCGCAACTCCTAATATTCAATACCTGTAACTGACGAGCTCTGCAGCTTAATCCATTTATCATTGATTATTTATAAAGTTCACCACCAAAGGGCCCCTCAGTGCACGTATTGATTCTGACCGCAAAGAATGAAAAACAATAACTTGGAGGTCATCCATCAAATGTGCAACAAGCCAAAGCTGTAAGTACCCCCAATCTGAAATATAATACCAGTAAGTTATTAAATGTTAAATTAAATAATAATAATAATGATTAGAAAACACTGTGTTGTTGTTGTTTTAGTCAAACCTTGAAAATCAGGTTATTCACAATATCTTGATGTCGTTCTCAGGGTTTATAATGGGAATGACTCTCAGCTACTACCACATCAAATGTTAACCCAATTTCAAAAAATTGTAAAATTGACTGACAGAGCCATTTTTGTATTGGCTAACGGACTGGGTGTGGCAGCCATCTTAAACTGAATTGTCTTCTAGGTGATGATAGATGTACACCTAATGATTACTTTGTGAAAGTGTCCAATGATTGGATGAAATCCATCCAATGATTAATCAGATATTTTGTTAACAGACAAACAGTATACTTCAAATATTGCACAATGGATAGCACTTGGAGGATGTGTTGCTACTGGCTTTTAGCTACAACTACATCAACTTGCAGCTCAGGATCATTCATACTGATTCAATTATGGCAATTTTCCAAGTTCAGGTGGATGCAGCAGCCATCTTGACAATCAGTGAATTGACTGAAAATAACTTCCTGATCACTCACTTACAGAAACAGATGATATACAGTATATTGAATTATTCCTCAGCCCAAATCTCACAGAAGATCCTGATTTAAAAACAGTTTGTGCGCAGAGAGCCCTGTTAATAGTAATCAATACTGAAGTGCGTGATTGTTTTGTGCCTTTATGATAATGATCTAATCATAACTCTGTTGTGAGTGTAAAAGGCTAAACTGAATGAATTGCAACATGCACATACAACTTAATATTGCAGTTTTTAAAAGAATGGATTATTAACATGAAACAAATTCAGCTAGAAAGACTGAGTCAAATCTTTTTAAACGGCCACTACAAATCACCATTCATACTGTGCTATAGCAGTTATATTGGAATAAAGCTCACTTATTAAACAAAATAAATATAAAAATCAGTATCTGAAAGAGAAAACACACTTTGTTTCCATGAACTATACAGTCCACGCAACTGGACAGGTTTTGTATCACTGTGTTTCTGCTGACGCAGCACATTTTTCCCACTCACGTACCCGGAGCCTCGAGTGTTTACGGCTCTGGCTGATGAACACAAATTAGATGCATGTGCGAGCCACACACACATGTCTGCATAACAAAAAGCCTTTCTTAAATATGCCCTTGAGATGACATTTCCGTCAGACTCTCGTGGTGCAGACAAAGATTGTGTGTGTGTTAATGTTGAGTTGTGTCGAGGGAGAGAGTTGGTGTTTGTGAGAGGAAAGGCAGAAGTAAACTAGAAAAATTGCATTTCCTGTGAAAATTCAATGTTAATGCTTATTGCTGAAGAACTTGCTGAAAAACAGCTGAAATTTGCTAAAAAAAAACATGCTGAAATGTAGCTGAAATGGAAGAAAAGCTGAAGAAGCAGAAGAAAGCAGAAAGAACACATATTGCTGGTTAAAATAAGCTGAAATTAGCACAAAATTAAGAAAATAGCAACAAAAAACCCTGAAATTAGCAAAACATTGCACAAAAGTACCTGAAAAGTAGCTGAAAAGGCAAAAAAAAAAGAAGCTTAAACTACCAGAAGGATGCAAAAGGAGCTGAAATACGCTAAAAAAATTAGGAATTAGCTGAAAAACTTAAATTAGCATAAAAACTGCTAAAGGTATAGCTGAAATGGTAGAAAAAGCTTAAACTATAAGAAAAAAGCTGAAAGGAGCGTAACAAGCTGAAATTAGCATAAAGAAGTTAATTAGGCTGAAAGTAACAGAAATTACTGCAAAAATTGAATTCATCTGAAAACAGCAGAAATTAGCAAAAAAAAAATGCTAAACGTGGTTGAAAAGTTAAAGTAAGCTTAAATTAGTAGAAGAAAGCAGAAAGATCATGTTTGCTCAGTTATGCTGAAAGAAGCAGAAATTAGCACAAAACTGTGGAAATTGTCTGAACCAAAAAATTTAAATGAGCAAAAACAGCTGACAAATGGCTACAAAAGCTAAACTAAGCTTAAATTAGGAAGTGGCGAGAGTAAATGTTTGCCAAATTAGGCTGAAAAAAATTGAACTGATTGAAAAAAAATGGAATTAGCTGAAAAAGCTAAACTTAATAACTAGCTGAAATAGCAGAAAATGCTGAAACAAGCAGAAACAAGCTGAAAGGAGCATAACAAACTGAAATTAGCAGAAATAAGTTAGAAGAAGCACAAAAGTTTTGTAGTTAGCAGAAATAATCTGAAAGGAGCACAAAACAGCTGGAAAAAACAGCTGAAATAAGCTGAAAGGAACTGAAAAAGATTAAATTTGCACAAGGAAGCTGAAAGAAGCTGAACCAGAACAAAATGTGAAAGGAGTTGAAAACAGATGTGAAGGATGTAAAATGAGCTAAGTCCATTTTCTATGAGAAAAGTGGCAGAAAAGGCTAAACATTTCAAAAAGCTAAAGTTGCACTAATACCAAAAAAAAAAAAAAAAAAATTGTGCAATGAGAAAGAGGCCAAAAAATGTATGGAAGAAAGATGGATCAAGCTTCATAAACTTTCACACTATTACGGTGCAAAAGAAGTTAATGTGGTGAGATAATGTCTGCACTGAGGCAAAGGTGGAGCAATAATGTTTTCGCTCATTTATATGTGTTTGTCAGCAAAATATCTCATCTACCACTGAACATGTTTTAGTGAAACTCTCAAAGTAAGCGGTGGGTTGACAAACACGTAAATTTTACAGGTACTGTGCTAAAATCTTGTGTAACTGAATCTGATCTCCAACTTTAACTCTGAGAGCTAACTGAACATGCAAACTGACTAGCCAGCTGTGTACACCTCAGTGTGTGCTATTAGTAAATTGCTTATAGAGCTCAATAACTGAGAGGAGAATAAAAACGTGCGCGTCTTAATAATAAATTAAACACTACATGTCTCCTCTGCGCTGCACATGCACAAGCCTCCAATAAGAAGAAAACCAGGAGGCACCACATCTTTGTGCTGAGAGCACACAGAAGACATGGAAGGGTACCCCTCACTGTTTTTAATCCACTTCATTCTCATTCCAGTTTCCCCCCAGAGGCAGATTTACACAACCAAAGCGCTCCGTGCTGCACATGGGCAGATGAATAATCCAACAGTCAGCAGCTCGTTCTGACTCAGTCAGAGGGAGGAGCTCGGTGAGCGTGTCAGAATATTCATTCCTAACCTGTTATCTCTCCGGTATCAATGGTTACATCCTGCGGCTCTTGACAAGGGCATGTGCAGGGCCTTCCTGCATGCAGAAGGTGCACGATGCATACTGTGGTGTTCGTGTGAGGGTGACACAAAACGAGAACTTGATGCCACTGCCACCTCCAGGCATCAGAGGAGAGCGCTGAAAGACAAACTCCCACGGTGCTGCACTGTCAGCATGCAGCCCTGACAGCAAACCAGTCCACATCACATGTGAACAGAGCGACATCACCCACTTCAAACAGGGGAACTCTCCATGGTGCTGAAGTTAAATGGGGTTGGTGGTGCAGAATGCCACAGTAAGCAGACCCCCTGCTTGGTCATGTGAAACTGTGGGGGGGTCAGTCATCTTTGGTTACAGTGAGCCTGTTCCTGCCTATGGTTTAATTAAACCCATGCAACGGGATGAAGACTTGACCCCGGTGGCTGTTTTCCTATAAATCTGGATGTATGTGATTGGAGTGTATATGTGTGTGTGGAGGTAGAGCACACGCCGTTCTCACATAGCCCAGAGCGTACAGGGAGGAAGTGCAGCTGTGGAGGTTAGCTGGAGGGGTGTAAAAGTTCAAACGCTGTCTACGCTTGAGCTTTGATGTCAAACGAACTGAGACTCTGTGCGCGAGAGTCGGCAAAACTCAACTGAACAGCAAAAATGGAGGCATCTGATATTCCTGCAGTCACTCTGCTTATGATCATAATGTCATTTATTTATACCACAAACTACTCAAACAGTATTCACTAAAATCATCAATCAGAATGCTGTGTTTTCCTGATTTTATTTTATTTTTCTAACAGCCAACTATAGCGAAGATAGGCGCCTTCAGACACACCCCCTCTATCGCCATAGCAACATTGATTTTAAGTCTAGCTACTGGGGAGCAAAAGGATCTAGAGAGGCTCTGTTTTTAGGGATCTAGATCACAGTGACAGGAGGGATTACCCAAATACCCTGTGTCCCCAGCTGTATGCAGCTCATTTCCACCCTGCACCACCCTCCTAAATCCTGACCTGCCAGTGATGCTATTTAGTGCCATCTAAGGTTTTACTGTAAAATCCCGACAGAAGAATTTTAAACCTTATTCGGGAAGACAACAGCAAAGAATTGAATTAACGACAGTCAAGAGAGCAGGTGTTTAAGCCATAACTGAATTGACGAGCCGGTCTGTTTCGCTTTGGACTCTACAGAACCAGGACCAGCAGCTCAGCATACCTGTTCTCCAAACAGGACATGGACCTCTGTCTTCTGCTGCAGCCCTTATTTAAGTACTGTAATTGCAGATTTGTTTTGTTTGTTCAAGGATTATTATCAAATTACACATTAAACTCACTGTGCATTTACTTGATGTTGGTGATTCGGAGTATTCGGGTTTGTAAAAATGAGTTGGAAATGTTAACCTTTGTAAAATCCGAAGTCATTTCGAATTCATTGTGGTGCAATGAAAGTGAACATTGCATTTACACAAGAACCTTAAACTGGAGCCAAGTGCTCTCTAAATGGGGGGGGGGGGGGGGGATAAGTGGACAAAACGGGATCAGAGATTACTGTTTGGACAGACAGAGCCTGAAACTTGAGAAACTCTCAACTCATTTGTCATTTAATTGCTTGGCACACCACGCCCGGTGCAGGGTCTCGCTTTAGCCCTGTATGGCCCCCCCTCACAGCCTGGGTGAGGGCTGGGCTGACCTGTTCCGTGCCGTACCAAAAGCACTGCAGCAACACCTGGGCTCGCCTCTGCCAGGGCTCCCATCATCACCCTGACAACTGGAGGAAGATCAAATGTCTGCACGGGAAAAAGCTCGAACGGCTGAACCATATGCACCTCAGTATTGCCGTCACTTAACGTGCACACGCACGCACCCATGCACAGCTGCATTGATGCATGTGTGGGACTATGCAGCTTTAGTGCAGATAGAACTTTTAACCCTCTTGTCACCGAGCTCTGAGTGGCTGATTGGAGAAAAACCATGAGCTCCTCTTCTTGAAGACTCAGAGTGATTGTTTTATAATAATAATAATAATAATAATAATAATAATAATAATAATAATAATAATAATAATGTACAAGGTAAGAAAATTAAAGGCATAGCTACATCAGTCTGCAGATTTAAGAGGAATAAAATGAGGAAAACACAAGCAGCCCTCCTTCATTTCCTCCCAGTTTGACTCTTACCTGTGTCAAAGTGGGAGCTGAAGGCGAAGCTGGGGTTGAGAAACGCCGAAGACATGGCAACCAGATGAAGGGCAAAGACCATCCTCCTCCTCACTGCGCTGCACAAAGCAGAGGGACAAATGAAAACCGGGGGAGGGAAACCCAGTCCCAACTCAGGTGCTGCTGGGATCCAGTTGACCTGAAGGAAAAATTCTAATGCGCATTTTCTCCCATCGCACCTTGGCAGAGCCGCGCGCGACAATCCCGCTTCACCTTCAGCTCGAACACGGTTTGCAGACAGATGTTGACAGCGGTTGTCATTTTATTCTCCCCTGCGTTTCTTTATTTATTTGCAGGAGAACAAAACCCGCAACGCGCCGTCCTCTTCCAGCTCACCAGGTGGAGCAACCCGTTTTCTTTTGGACCAATTTTATGCACTAAATCTTGACTGATCCAAACATTTGCTCACTTCCTGTTTTGGTTTCTTTCAGATTAAAGCTCTGTCCTCATGTCGACCCAAAGCAGACGCCTCGTGCCACTTTCTGTCAGGTGTCACAGATCTGATGGTTCACGTTTCATGTTTGGTGGACCTCGTTATGAAGTGTGGTTGCTGTGAAAAGAAGTGCTTCCGGTTACACCCTTCAGAATAAAACAAAAGCGACGCCAGCTGCAAATAGATGTTTTCAATCGGTTACAAAACAATAAAGAAATTAATAAATTTATAGTCATTGTTAAAATTCAAACAACTATATTTTCTGTTGGGCTGTTTTTTATAATGTTTGTTTTGTTTATATAGCCTATGCATTACGATATTATCATATTCATATCATCAGCATAACTAAGGGTATTTTCATGGAAAAGTTCAACAGCTTATTGTTAAAAATAAATAAATAAAAATAAACAAACATGTAAACCCACATTTGTTGTTTTCAGCAAATGTTTGAAAAATCTCACAAGCATTTTACTTTTTTAATTATTAAAATTAGTTTAAAATTGTGTCACTTTCAGAAAATAAGCAGCTTGCTGCCATTCAGTTTTCACATATTTAATCCTGAATTTAAACGTAACATTTTAAACTAAACAGCCTAGCTCCTATTGTGTTTTGACATTTTTTTTTAAATAAATAGTTCAAACATACATTTCATTGGAGTGTTATTTAATTTTTTTTCTGCGCCTTAGGTTCAAATCTTTACTTGTTCAAAGAATGCAAAAAATGTAAATAACATCTACAAACACTTTTTTCACATCATTGCCTGGATGTCCTCTATTCGTTCCTTACTTGATCTGTTGCACAACCAAGTGGCCACACACAATATGGCAGAGACTTTTTATTTTATTTTTTTTATTTTTTTTTAGCTCTAAAGCAAAGAAAACTGATCATTTCAGATCAAAACCAACTGAAATGCTTTGAAGCTCAGTTCCATTTTCACAGTAAACAGTTATTAAAATTTGTTGTGCTTTAAAGTGTCAGACAATATTTTTTAGCATAGTTTTAAATTGGATTATATATACAGTAGGTTCTAAAATGATTTATTTATATGTTTTAGTGAAATAAAAACCACAACTGATCATGTTTATAGCTACAGTTGGATAACAAATATACACACAGTATAGCATCATTTATCTACTACACTGGAGAGCAGCATTGGATCACTGCAGGTTTAAGAAGGAAACTGCACACATGGATGCACAAAAACACAAAGTGCAGCAAATCATCATCTAACTTTCCTAAACTGGAGACTTTCATAGTGTTGAGTCATTTTAATGAACAATGCTGCAGATAAAATTAAAAATGTTCAATACAGAAACAACTGGACTTTATTTGTAACAGAAGACGTTTCGCTCTTCATCGGACGAGCTTTCTCAATTTGAGTAGTAATTTTGAGAAAGCTCGTCGGATGAAGAGCGAAATGTCTTCTGTTACAAATAAAGTCCAGTTGTTTCTGTATTGCACTTTTTTGATTTTTATCATGTCCTGGATGACTGAGAATCTTCACCAGCACAATGCTGCAGATAATCATGTTTTTATTGTTTTTACTCTGTGACACAGCGCACACTTGGACTTGTGATTCTGTGTGTCAGAATTTCAGGGATGACATGTAGAGTTAAATACCATTAAGCAAAATAAGAAAGAGGAATGATTATACCTTTGAAAGTTTTATTTAACACAAAGTAAAACCAGTGTGTCATTTTACTGTAAACACATTGAAGTAAAAGTTGTCTGACTGAAAAAAGGAGCATTAGACCTAACAAAGGAACAGACACTGATCATTTCAACTCCAGTTTGTCATCAACTCTAGTTAAAATACTGTCTAGTCAACCTTGTAATGGGTCAATAGTG
>JARVGQ010001639.1:19023391-19038401 GCA_031762355.1 Hypsolebias martinsi | reverse complement strand
TTTAAATAATTTATTTCAAATAAAAAGTCCATGCAGATCGTGCAGCTCATCCATCAATCAGCCAATTGCGTGTCATGTCCAATCTTATTTTGAAAAACCAAAATAGAGCAAGTCTGTTATAAACGAACTGTGAAGTAGCCAGGGACTACTGTACAAGGATCTAAGATATATGCTAAACAATAATAATAATGTAATATAATATGGTGTAATGAACAGCAGCCTGATTGAAAGAGCTACTACGATATTATCTGTTCACAACCTTTCCACATAACAATACTTCAACAGATCTGAACTAAAAGTTTCAACGTCAGTAACATTGACAGAGCATAATGGGTACAGTTCAGCCACATTTGTTGTGGTAAATCAATAACTCAAATGTTTCTCCTGTCGGTCAAATGACAACAATACACAAAAATGTGAATCCATCATTTCTTAACAAGCAGTTAACGGCTCTTGCTGTGACACACACACACAACCTGCCCTGCAATTCCAATAGAGTTTCACTTCTCTGTTTGCTGATAGCACAAGAAGTGTTGTGGAGGGAGGGGGTTCCAGCCGGGTCTGAATGACATGGTGTTGCTGCCTCGGCCGTTGTTCGCTGACCCACAAAATGCAGGCCCAGCCCCCCAGTGTGAGGCACCTTTGTGTTGTCATCACCCTCAGAAGCCCGGGACCTAAGGGGCGGCGTTGGGTGGGGGACGTGGGGGCGAGCGATCTGTGAGGCGGCAGTCCACTCTCCAGCAGGACACATGCTATGTGAGGTAAATGAAAAGAAGCTTGAATTGTAGTGAAAGCATTTGCATACTTGTGTGTTAGAGAGGGTGTTAACCTTTGACACCTGTGAGAAGTGAATGACAACAGACAAGCACTTCCCAAAGTCTGAACACGAACACACTTGAAAATAACACCTGAACGTACATCAGTGTTTATTAAAAGCTCTAAAGATTGGAGAGAAAAAAAAAAGGCCATGAGTTTCTTTAAGTATTAGTTCAGAGAAGTTAGTTTGCTAGTTAATAAATAAAGCAATCTAAATCCGAATACACTGAACTAAAGTTCAGACAAGAGCAAACGAGGACAGAATGTGTGAATTGGGGCTAACGAACAATAGAAAAAGTATTGAAAGTAATTTAAAACTACTATAAAGTCTTTGTGCAAAAATATTTATGACCTGAAAGGTGAAGGCGGACAATAATGTTTTTGTTCATATCTGTGTGCAGTGGCGATTTTAGCCTCTTTTAGGGGGTGCTCAAGCACCCTTAAACTTTAACTCAGCACCTCTGAAAAATAAAGAAACCATCATTAGTATTTTTTGTAAGGAAACTCACTTCTCCAACTTTAGATTCACCAAAATATTGAATACATTTTGAATAAATGATGACACTCTTGAATGTGCCAGTAAAATCTTTTTTTTTTTTTTTTGCACAAGTCGGATCCTCAATGCCACCTGTCAATCATTCCAATAGGTTTATCAGCAACTGACCAATCAGCGACCTCAATTTTTTTTCTGAAGATAAACACTCCCCAGCTACAACATTGCCCATCACAAAAATGGCAATGGTGCAATCAATTGAACTAATACTGAGCTAAAATTTGATGTGGTAGTAGCTGACAATCATTTACAACCCAAGCTCCAAGCACAATATTGCATATTTACTGTGTATTTATATAGACTGTACATAATATGTTACCAATATACAAAGTAATATACTGACCATAATGTTCGTATTTTCCACCGTACACGTCGCACCACTCTATAAGTCTCATCAGTCCAAATATGTCTAATAAAGAGGAAAAATCCATAAATATGTCGCTTTGCCGTGTATGAAGCTTCGCCGTACACGTTGCATCTATTATGCATCAGCGCTGACAACCTGGAAATGTGGCCCGGTGTTGTGCCAAAAATCGATTGACTGCCAAATGGCGGCCCGGGATCGTGCCCAGGAGGACTTTAACAAGAAGTTAACAAGATTAACATTTAAAAACAAATATTTGTTTGCACAAAATTATAGCAAATGTGTGTCTCAGTTGAACATTTGCTTAATAAATGCACTGACAGTCAAATCAGCTGCATTTCTAAAGTATTCGCTGCCTCAGTGCTTCGGGATTGCGCAGAGGGAGGAAATCAGGAAGGAGGAACGCTGCACATTCCTCCTAAATTTAACAAGATAGGCTCCTAAAACAATTTTTTTGTTTGTTCTACTTCATAGCAAAGGTGTGTCTCAGTTGAACCTTTACTTAATAAATGCACGTTAATGGTCAAATTAGCTACATTTTGCCGGGGCGGTGCAGCAAAATGAAGCTGATTTGATGGTTGCTCCAGGCGAGCTGGACGGCGGCAGGTTATATGGCAAGCTGATTGTGTCATTAATAGCCATTTTTAGCTATTACATGACACAACTGCATGCCACACTGCCCAAGCGCCATCTAGTGGCTGAAAATGGTAGTGTTCAATATTTTCAGTCAGAATGAATGAGAACAGTCATATCTCAGCCAAATACTGGTTATAAATATGGGGGGGTGGGGTGGGGGACAAAAATCTGTCGCTTCAGCATGCAAATTATACAGGCCGAAAAATTCAAGGTTTGACCAAGATGATTACAGCTGTCATTTCTCAACATAAAACTGCCAGAAAACATGGTGGATGTGTTCCTTCAAAGAATGCTAAGTTTTTAGTTAAATATTTTATTAGGATGCAAATGTTTAGCTTTTTGGTCTAAAGGGTGAAATGTATTGTAAATGTGACATTTGGTTACAATTAGGTTGGCAAGCGGTTAAAGTGACAGGTCAGAAAGTCATAACTCAGCGCACACTTAGCTTGTTAATCCGTTTCTCTTAACAGCATCTTTCATCTTGTCTGTTGTACGAATAATGTCCATGTATCGTAACTCTGGACAAGACAATGTTCAACCCTTCAGTTGATTTATTTTTTTTTTAGGTTGCGGGCTCTTTGTCAGGATGGCTGCCTGTCTTTGGCCCTCAGCCTGAGGGGGCTCTTCTTTCCAAGTGCACTCGGCTCCACAGAGAAGACTTGACTCTGACATTCCTGCAGAAAAGAGTTGCTAGGTGATGCCATTGTTAGACTTTCTTTGTGGCCACATATTCATACCCAAATCGTGAGGTCTCTTTGGAGGGCTGTCTCATTAGTAGTCATATATTCATACCTAACCAACCCCCGCACTTGACCCCCTCCTTTACCAGCCGTGGGAAAGACAAGACCTGGACGAGATGTGGAGGATTTAAGCAATTAAGTGGAGGACGGTGAAATGATTGTCCAACTTAAATTACTTTTGATGCCATCAAAGAAAAGATATACACACAATTTGCACAGATCAAAACATTTACCAACACTTTGGACAGAAGCAACTTTTAAAATAGTTTGAAGATTTCATAAAAGACAAAGCATATCAAGAGAATGGCAAGAATGAATTGTTTATGTTCATACTTTTCAAGTTAATAAAGGTTTTATGAACAAAATAGAGCAACAGAGAGATGTGCAGACAGCCAAGTAAGACTTAAAACTAAAATGTAATGTTTCTAAAACACTTTAAACTTCATTTTAATTGTTTGCGTGTCAAATTCGAATGCAATAAATTCAGATTCTAATGAATTTAGCTGAAAACTTATGTTTTAAACAATCACAAATGGCAGTGGAATGTAGAAAATGTAAAAAAATGTAATTATTCTCTCATTAAGGTAATTGGTAATACATTTTAAAATACTTCTTGGATGTTCACTAGTATAATATGGCGTTGTACAAAAGAACCACCACAAAATATAATCCAACAAAATAAACATGTTTTAAATCCAGCACAGGCACAGAAATAAAATAAAATAAAACATTAGTTTTAATTAGGGGAGTGGTGGCACAGAGCTTAGAGAAGGTGGGCCTGCATGCTATCGGAAGATCACTGGTTTAACTCCCTGGACCGGCAACATCAAAATGTGGGTGGGAAAGATGAAACACTCTCACCTGCCTCCACCCTCATTTGCCTTGCCTTGGGCCCTTGAGCAAGGCCCCTTAACCCCCATCATCTGCCCCCCCGGGCACCCAATGACTGCTCTCTGCTCCACACAGAGGGCTGTGGTAGCTCGGTGGTCTTTGGCGTCAGGAAGGGCATTTGACGTAAAAACAATTGCAAAGTCTACGAGTTAGTTCGCTGTGGTGAACCCTGAAGAAGGGAGCAGCCGAAAGAAAAACAAAAGTTTTAATTGAAAATAAAAGAGAAAAGGCATAAATGTCGTACCTGTAAAGTTTGTTAATTTGAACACAAATACTTGTTTTTGACATGTTGTCTTTAGTCAAACAATGCGAATTTTTATAATCTAATGAATATTCAGATATCATAAGTTGTTCCACTTAAATGTTTTAAATTTGCTGATTTTTTTTTTTTTTTAACTCAAGAATGGTGTAGCTTTGCAACATAACAGTTAACAATAATCAGTGTAAAAAAGTCTGGCCTGAATTATCAAAAAATAAAAATGTTAAGTAATGTATCTTTACTATTCAAACAAAAGTAATTACCATGGCACAATGAAAACGGGTTTACAATCTCCTCAATGAAACAGCTGCGATGTGGACTTGGCCCCGCCCTTTTATTACCATATTTGGTTTGCTTCCTCATTCCAAAGAGCGATGGGGAGGAGTGATGACGCCACCTGTTACTGAATGGGCTCGTGCGGACTCAGCCAGCCGTAGAAGAAGAATCCGGAGCAGAGGCGCCGGTGGTGCGACAGGAGGGGGGAAAGAGAAGGAGACTTTTAAACGACTTTTTAAAAAGTTGTGTGGAAACATGGAGCTGCGTCGGGTCACCTTCTTCTTGTTTTTATTTATTTATCGGATATTGATCACGCTTCAGTCGAAAGAACGTAAGTTTTTTTCATTTTTTTTTAAAGAAGTTGTAAAGTTTACCGCACCTTATTATGAGTCAGAAGACTGGTATTTAAACGGGTTTAAGTTTTGATTTACTTTAAAGCTTCCTTAATAAGCTCTTTTTTTAATCCAGCTTTGGAGCCCTAGATGTTAATTTGCTCAGTCTTGAGTTCTTTAATTGATTCATTGATCTTGGTCTCTTCAGAGTGATATAAATAGTCAATCATCACTGATTTTATTTATTTATTTGATCAGTTTGTCCTTAAAAAAGGAAAAAAAGAAATCTGAGCTGCTGAAGGGCACTTGTTTTATGATTCAACATTATGTCCAGCACTTTTTGTTTCACATCGTGGCGCAGATTCATGGATTTCCCCCGGTCACGGACATTTACCTTCCCACGCCTTTCTCAGGCACCAACAGCATCCTATAGATCTGCAGGACACGGTCACTGAAAGTTATAGAGTCAGGCCGACATGCTGGATTAAAATGTCAAAGCAGTGGCATGTGCCCCCCTATAAAGCTGCTTCAAAGATCAAAAAGTTTAACAGGGAAGTGAAGATCTAACATGTTTAAATGGATGTGTGTTTTCCTGTGTGTCCCTGCAGATGTGTTGCTGGATATGAAAGCTTCAGGATCAGAGTTAGGCTGGTTGACGTCCCCAAATGAGGAAGGGGTGAGTATTTTTTTTTTTACCTCAGCAGACATTTTTAAGCCAGCTTCACAACTTGAAATGGTGTTTCTGTGAGTAACACATGTGGAGGTGAATAGGTCTCAAGCATTTAAATCTGCTTGTGACAATGGCGGAGGCCTGTGCTTATTCAGGCCACTAAAAAAAGGCTCTCCGCATGGGAGAGATGGAATGAACGGCAGCTCGATGAGGTTTGGCAGAGCTCAGCTTATCTTGTGTTAATTCTACCCTTTCATAAAGAGCTTATACGAACGACATTAAAATGTCAAAGTTCAACCTACATTTAAATTTACTGTACCGAAGTGTGCTACTCAGCTGCTTTCTCTTCGTTATGTTTCACGTTCTCTTTTCCCCTCGGTGATTCCTTTTTTTTTTTTAATTTAGAGATTACGCAGGACGTGTGGAAAGATGTGACTAAAAGTAAATAAAAAAAGAAAGTTTGTTCCAGATGTACAGAGCCATCCCTTTCTTTCCTATCTATAGTTCGGTGGCTTTCCGTCCAAATTAAGAAACAGGACATGGCTGGTTCAAGTGTGTGGGCTGTGCTTCTTGTTTCACTCCTAAGATCTAAGAATGTCAGGATTGTCGCTGTACTGGATAGGATTTCCCTTCGTCTGTTTAAATAAGATTTAGTCTTTATTGGCTTTATTAAACAACAAAAAAAAAAAAAAAGCTTATATTTGCAATTAGAATGGTTTTTTGAGTTGCACTGCATTTTTTTCAGCAGCACAAGTTTATTAGTAATTAGTTATATCTTAGTCCTGGAAGTTTGGAAAATAACTCTCTTTCCAACATCAGATAAAAACTTTGAGCACCCATTTATTTCCTGAAACCAACATAAACTACTAACAGTTGTGGTGTTAAAATGTAATCTGAAATTAAGCCTTTTAATCTTTTTTTACTCTCCAGCGCTTCCCGCTCGTAAAAACCTTAAATGCTGCTGATTTCGCTGCCATGGCTCATGTGGCGCTGTGCTTACAAAGCTTATTTCACCGCCATAAAAGTAAGGTGGTATTCCACGGTAGTATTTGCTGGGTTTGGGTCCTACGCGCTTGCGGTTGTGTGTGTAAATGGGAACCCACACACGTTGTGCGCGCCGCACAAGCCCAGACAATGTTAATGTGTGGAAAAAGAGTTTCAGCTCACTTCTTTGCTTTTATGAGCGTCTCGAAAACCATGAAAGAAAAGGTCTCGTCAGTTGTAAAGGGTTTTAGCAGTAAGCTGGTTTCACTACTTATTATAAGGACTTAAGTCTTATAAATTAATGTCTGTTGTTATTCTGATTTGGTCTGCAGTGGGAGATCGTCCAGACGGTGGTGAACGGCTCACTGTTTTATACCTACAGCGTTTGTAGTATAGACTCACCTGAACAGGATAACTGGCTACGCACCACATACATTCAGGGCCCCCCGGGAACCAGGCGTTTCTCCGTGGAGCTCCAGTTTATCGTGCGCGACTGCAACACTTTCGATGGGGCCTCAGTGTCCTGCAAAGAAACCTTCAACCTCTTCATCTCGGAGGCCGATGCTGACGTGGGAACCAGTTTCCGGAAGGGGCAATTTCGCAAAGTGGCCACCATCGCGCCCGATGAGGTCACCCGGGGCCGTGTGGTGAAGATCAACAAAGAGACCAGGACGGTGGGGACCCTGTCAAGAAAAGGTTTCTACCTGGCCTTTCAGGACATGGGTGCTTGCGTGGCGCTGCTGTCTGTCAGAGTCTACTACAAGACGTGTCCCTCGGCCGTGCGGAGCTTGGCGGTCTTCCCAGAGACGGTTGCAGACGTATTGAAGGTGGTGGATGGAGCTTGTGTTAAGAACGCCGTCAGCCAGGCCACCCCACGCATCTACTGCACAGCTGAAGGAGACTGGGTGGTTCCTGTGGGTCAGTGCCAGTGTCTCCCAGGCTACGAAGCCAAAGAAAATTCCTGCCAAGGTAAGCGTTGCCAGAAGTGTGTTCTCCAACTGTCTTGCTTTAGGGGGTTGTAACAAATTTGTCTGATTGAGTAATGAGTCCACAGGAATGCTAATTGTGCCAGATTTGTTTGGAAATATTAAAGTGGGTTAGCACAGAAGGCTTCAACAACTGGTTTCTTTGTGTAAAAACGGATGAATAGTTCCATGTGGACATTTCAACTCCCACTGACACCTCATTTTATACCTGTTGCCCAACAGATTATTGTTTCCACTCCTGGTTGCAGGAATGAGGCTGGGCTCAAACACTGCTTTATAGCTCGAGGTGATAACGTACAGTACAAAAAGCTCTTCTTTTTTGTTTTCATAAACTTTGACTTCGCTGCACTTTTTTTTACAATATAAAACGCAAAAAGGACCTTCGAAGATTTAGGCGTATACTGTTTACGGAAATGACTATATCAAATTAAGCTGAATTAAATTGTTCAGTACATAATCTCCGACAAATTCGTGAGCACAGAAATCCAAAATCAGTGCTTTACAATAATTAATGCACATACTTTACAGTAAACCATTTATATACAATGTATAAAACTTTTTTTAGTCTTTTCAACAGCTATTTTTGAATGAAATTAAACCTATAAAATAATACAAAACATTGAAATCTGATG
Source organism: Hypsolebias martinsi (assembly GCA_031762355.1). Lineage (NCBI taxonomy): Eukaryota > Metazoa > Chordata > Actinopteri > Cyprinodontiformes > Rivulidae > Hypsolebias > Hypsolebias martinsi. Next base: position 19,030,262 of record JARVGQ010001639.1, on the reverse strand, counting down.
ACGTCATGCTGATTAGACTTCAGGTGAGGAAACAAAAAGCACAATAGTAGTAGTTAAACTGTAAGCACATTTTTTTGTGCAGAAGTTGGTCTGTCCTTTGGTATTTCTGGGTGTGGTGTGTTGAACTGTCTGGAGGAAACGTGGGAGGATAGAGGTACCGAGTGAAGAGGAAGGAGGGAGGAAAGGGTCGAGGGGGGTTTCTTAAAGGCATTCTTTCATCCTCGCGTCACCTATATCTACAGCACTGATTGAACAGAGGAAGGGCTGTGTGAATGTGCCAGAATGACTACCTGTTGTGTCTTTCTTCTCACAAGTATTTGTTTTGGGCCGGTCGCCAAGGCAACAGGAACCACAGATTGCAGGGAAGAGGCTGACACACCTACCAGGGGTTAAGACTGAGTCAGGTTGTGGTTTATGACTCGAGATGGTCCGAGCCACCTTGACTGGGAAAAATTGGAGCTATTTTCAAATTCTTCCTGCGAGCGGGACGGTTTCATCCTATAATTATCACAAATACAATTGTCATTTTATCGTGAAGTTGTTTTTCTTGTCTCAGTCCACACTGAATCTCTTCAAACTGTGACGTTAGGGGTTTGAATGTTGTTCCACAGATAAGCGACATCGTAGAAGTCAGTCAGAATTGATTAGGACGTGCTAACGGATAATAACAGATAAGCGCTGTGCTTCAAAGTGCAAATCTCTCAGGAAGTTGAAACAAAAGGAATGTTTTTTAGTTTTCAAGTCTCCTGATGACGGTCACATTGAGCCACTGGGCCGCTTGGAGGTTGGCACAAAAAGACAGGAAAGGAGATAATCCAGAAATCTGGATGTTAACCTGATTTTTTTTAGGATGAATCCGTTATCACGCGAGAACATAGTTTTGACTAACCAGCTCTCAGATGTTGGGCCCTCACGGTCTCGTTCCCAGTTCGTGTCAAGAGAAAGTGATATCCTGACAGGCTCGTGTCCTGTGTGTGGAATCCACCGAAGAGCCCAACTGCTGTGGGAAAAGAAAGCAAAGCGACACGAGGAGGGATGCTGACAGACACAAATGAGCAGATTGTCTTCGGCGAGGAGCGAGCCGCCAGTTGGTGCACGAGGGAGGCTGGTTTTGGGGATTCTTAGGTGTGGGATGTAATTTAACCGAGAGGATTAGTGGAGCAACGGGACAGCTGTTAGCCAATGACATGCCTCGCTCACCCTCCTTCTGCTCTTTCATCCGGTTGTTAACACGCTCCCTAATCCACGTTCCCACTCATTTAGAACAACAGGCTGAAGCTCAGAGGACAGAAAAGATTCATTTATTAAAAGCGCCAGTGCAGAACTTCAGTTCTTTCCACATGTTGTGTTCAAGGAGAGACTAGAAGCACAGTTTTAGATTAAAAAAAAATAAATAAATAGAAGTTTAGACATTTCATGCTTACTCAGATGAAACTGTTTGTTTTGCACCATCACTTTTATTAAGTGTAGTGTTTCACTGCACACATGCTGCCATTTGTGAGCGTTAGAAAGAGTGATGCAATATATTTATGGCACCACTTCGTTCAGCCGTACAGACAATAGATGAATAGGGCTGTAGTTTCTTTAGTACGTGACCGAGGTCCTGCTGTTCTAGCTCGCGATAAAGTGGGCTGGCCCCCTTCTCTTATTTGAAATAACCCCGACTACGCCTCCCACTGCCGCCAAGCGACTCCCCAGAGGGAGCTTCTGTTAGTGCTCGCGACCTTTACCCTCACCCCGTTCATTCATCTGTTCCCCAAATTCAACCTGCTCCTTCTCCACCTCTGGTCGCAAAGGTCTTTCTGCTTTGGTGGGGAAGTAACGCGTCATGTCTTCAGTGCAGGATTCACTTGACCTCTTCTCTCTGTCACCAGCACGGGGGCCAGATTAAAGGGGGCACCACAGAAACATGAAAGAAGAAGAGAGATGAGAACTTTCCTAAGCTTCATTCTGCGCAGAGGCCTAACCCCAGTCTGAAAATATGTGCATCTGCTTCTGCGGAAGGAAGGAAGAAAGGGAGGAAGCACTAGCCTCAAACTGAGTCGCAGCTCTTGTGCTCTGATTTCTGTCCCGTCTGCGTGTTCGTTAACCTCCTGTGCCCTGGAAGGCTGTTTATCTCTGTAATGAAAAGCTCATTACAGCATTCCACCAGTGTTCAAGGAGCTATTTCCTTTAGCAAAAACAAAAACATTATCTAGCAGAAATTTGAGCTGCCGAGTTCACAGGGCAAAGGCAGATCGGATCACCTGATTTACGGCTCTGCTGCCATCCGGTTGATGCTGGCAGTGCGACCTGAGATCAGGCCTCCGGGCAAAAAGAGGCGAGTGAAGTTAGATCGTCAGGGAAATCCCTTCTCATTCATCCTGATACAAAGACTCAGTGATTATAGGTTACTTACAACAAATACTTCCTGTTGGTTGGAAGAGGCCGAGCCTTATTGTTTGCTTTTTGATCAGACATTTGATCCTTCCTGTGTTTGTCTGGTTTTGTTTGTTTAAATGAACTCACACCCTCGCTGTCTCACGCAGAATGCAAACCAGGCTACTTCAAGTCATCAGAGTCCAACAAGTTATGCCAGGTTTGTCCTGATAACACCAAGCCCTCCTCAGCTGGTGCCACCGAGTGTCTCTGTGAGGATGGATTCTTCCGCTCCCCTTCGGACCCTCCGACATCACCGTGTTCAGGTAACGACCCAGCTCATTGTCATTTTCGCTGTTAAAGTTACCCTTAAAGTCATTTTGGATGCTTTCTCTGACTGACTTGTGCTATTTCCTCCCTAAGCTCCACCTAGTGCTCCTCTTGACCTCACTTCCACCACCCTGTCAGGGGAGGGCCGGCTGATGCTGTCCTGGAGTCCACCGCTGGTGACCGGAGGCCGCAGCGATCTCACCTACAGCGTGGCGTGTGAGATCTGCGGCGAGGACTCGTGCGCCCCCTGTAGTGAGAAAGTCCGTTTTGAGACGGGTCCTACAGACCTTCAGGACACCACCGTCATTATCAGTGGCCTGGATTCTCATCTTAACTACACGTTTACCTTGGAGGCTCGCAGTGGAGTCTCTGGAGAAAATACAGGCGGGGCTGCCGCAACCATCACCACTGCTCTGGATTACACAAGTAAGAAATAATCGGTTTTATTGTTGAGTTAAAGCGTAAGCTGTAAACTGTAACATAAGCTCTAAGTCAATTTAAAAAGTCTATAAGTGTTGAAACTGAATCTATTTTTGTGCTGTTAGAATCAATTTTTCATGAACTTTGTTGTTAGAATAAATTGTAACCAGATTAGGAGGATGACAAACTGTTTAGTTGTTTTTCATGTAATCTTAAACGTTTCAATTAAAGGCTTCTACAAAAGATGGCCTTACTACAGAGAAAGGAATTTGGTCGGACCCACTGAGTCCCAGAGGCTTTAATTTCCAAGTATCCCTTCCAAAGACTGTGATTAGTCACTAACCATTATTTTGCTTTCTGTCTCTCGCCCATCGTTAGCTCCCCCCAAGGTGACGTCGATCCATCTGGACGATCGTGGTCCCACCAGTCTGTCTCTGTCCTGGACTCTGTCTCGCAGACCACCAGCCCACATCAGTCACCGCTATGAGCTTATGTACCGCAAAAAAGTAAGATGGACAGCTCTTTTGTCAGTAACTCTATTCACACAGAGTTATTCTAAGGAAAAGTACGTCATTCTAATAAGTCCCAATTTTGAAACTTCTCTTGGCAGGATGCAGACAGCGAGAGCGATGTGACCACCTACACGGTCCTAATTTTGGAGAAAAACTCTGTCCAGATTAATGACCTCACTCCAGACACTACTTATCTGTTCAGGGTCCAGGTTCTGACTCCTGAAGGGATGCCTGGGAGCTACAGCATGGAGCACGAGTTTCACACTTCGCCTTTAGGTACCATTGGTCTTATTAGTTATATTTTAGTATTAACTACAGAAACTGAAATAAATGCTCAAAAGTAAATTAGTGTTTAATGGTGGCAAATGTTTGTCTTTGTTTGAACGTGCTCAGCCGAGTCTCAGACACAGAACAAGCCCACCGTGGTGATGGGAGCAGTAGTCGGTGTGGCTGTTGTTCTGCTCGTCGTCGTGGCCTTCCTGCTGCTGCGTCGAAGGTTCGTTGTAGAGCACGCTTTAAATCAACATTCAGCATGTAGGTCACTGGGATAAATATTATGCTTACAAACCTTTAAACTATGTGGTTATCAGACACAAGCTCAAGGACAGTTGCTGCTAATACACCCTTTGTCTGTTTGAGCTAAGGCTGCCCTGCAATTACCAACGAAATAAAAACCAGCCTCTGCTCTGTGTAGTCTTGTAGTGATTAGCCTTGTTTTTCAGGAGACTGAGCTCCGGTGGCAGAAGAGGACCCGAAGATCCCTTTTCCACAGGTTAGCCAAGTAATATTTAAAAAATGCCTTTTTATTTTCATTTATTTCTTTACTAACATGATGGTCATCCTGTCCTCAGATCAAATTAAGCCTCTGAAGGCATACGTTGACCCACATATGTATGAGGACCCCAACATCGCCATTCAAAAGTTCGTTACAGAAATAGACCCAAGTGCAATCAGCAAACAAAAAGTCATCGGCGTTGGTAAGATTGTTTTCAAACTGCTTATTTAAAGACATTTTTATTGGCAACGTTTCCAACACGTCCGTCCGCCGTCTGCCTTACTAATCAGGCGAGTTCGGGGAAGTGTTTCGAGGTGTGATGAAAACTGGGAAAGGGGAAGTGACCGTAGCGATCAAGACCCTGAAGCCAGGCTACTCAGAGAAACAGAGGCAGGACTTCTTGAGCGAGGCCAGCATCATGGGTCAGTTCTCACACCCAAACATCATCCGGCTGGAGGGAGTCGTCACCAAATGTGAGTTAACAACAAGAAAAAGTTGAATTCTAGCACTTGCGTACAAGTTTTTTGTTAAATAGCATACTTGTTTATGTTTACAGTCAAGCATGCCATGATAGTGACAGAATACATGGAGAATGGAGCTCTTGACACATATTTAAAGGTAGGAGTGAGTGTTTTACCGGTACTTTAATCATTTCTAGCACCAAAGGCTGCTTTCATAAAAGAAGAATCAGTTTTTTTTATTAGTCTCATTAAACTAAGCCACAAGCTATCTGACTCAGTGCTACCTTAATGCACAACACACACACCAGAAATGACAAAGGGTACGACTGCTTTTGTTTTCTGATTTTAACTTGATATATTTCTTTAAAACAAACAAATCTGCAGGTTAATATCTGATTTTTGTTCCCTTTTAGGACCATGATGAAGAGATTTCTTCGTACCATCTTGTGGGAATGCTTCGGGGAATAGCTGCTGGCATGAAATACCTCTCTGACATGAGCTATGTCCACCGAGACTTGGCAGCAAGGAATGTTCTGGTCAACAGCAACCTGGAGTGTAAGGTGTCTGACTTTGGTCTGTCACGTGTCCTGGAGGATGATGCTGAGGGCACCTATACAACCAGAGTAAGTCCAAATACTATGCTTCATGGCCTAAAAGCAAATACGACCCCAAAACTCTTGCGTTTTTTTGGTCATGTAACAAAATGTTACATTATTATTTGCACCTCCTCTCTCAAGTGTCCAATCTGAAGCGTTATTCTTTTCTTTCCACCGCCTTTAAACCATTTAAACTCTGATTTGTTGGTGTTTCCTTTCTGTCAGGGAGGTAAAATCCCTATCCGCTGGACAGCCCCAGAGGCCATTGCATACAGGAAATTCACTTCAGCCAGCGACGTGTGGAGTTTTGGTATTGTCATGTGGGAAGTCCTGGCATTTGGTGAACGGCCCTACTGGGACATGAGCAACCATGAGGTATGTTTCATCTGTCGTGACCCTCATGGTTGTGATGACTGATTGTTTTGGCCTGTGCTTAGGGTGCGCTGAGAGAAGGTCGCCTGATTAGCAGTGTACAGTTTCTTTCCATCCTCGGCAAATCTTAACGTCAACAAAGGCAACTGAAGTGTATTGAACTGTTGCCCGTTCAAACTGCTGGTCATAAATATACCTTAAATTCAAGCTTCCCTTCCTCAGGTCATGAAGGCTATCAACGAGGGTTTCAGGCTTCCTGCTCCGATGGACTGCCCATCCGCCATCTACCAGCTCATGCTTCAGTGTTGGCAGCAAGACCGCTCCAAACGGCCTCGCTTTTCAGACATCGTTAACATTTTGGACAAACTTCTTCAGAGTCCAGAGTCGTTGAAAACCATTGCGGACTTCGATCCACGGTAAGTTGAAACACAGACAATGTTGAATAAAATTTTGAACTTGTGAACAAAATAATGTTCCAGCCATCTTTAAATGTCATAGAAATCAAAGTCAACTTTATTACAAAAGGTTTGGTTGGGAAAATATATCATACAGTAGTCCCCTAGTTTATTGCAGATCTGTACCCTGAAACTCCACGATAAGTGAAAAACCGCAAAGTAGAAATAGTACAAGTAGTAAGTAGTAGTTTAGTTTAGTATGTGTCTATGTATTGGGGGTTTAATAGACTAGTTGATTCTAGGACATCTCGCAAGTTTTTAAATTTCATTTCGACCAGTCGCAGTTGCCACTGCCCGCCCTGCTCTTCTTAGCCTTGTTTTTTATGTGCTGCACATTTCTTTCACTTTTACAGCTTAACAATAGCTTTGTTTTTCCTGTGACTTATTTGCAGTATGATAAATGGTTGGAGCATACACACCCAATGTTTTGTTGTTCCTTTTTTTATTTTTATTTTTTTTGCACATTTTTTTACCCAATATGATATAGTCTTGAGTTCCTATGACGTCAGACTAGTCAACGTCGACTCAACTTTTATCATGTTAAAGTCGACTTAAAAAAAATATGTAATCATTCAACCCCTGATGTTTATGT
>JARVGQ010001639.1:18982126-18996089 GCA_031762355.1 Hypsolebias martinsi | reverse complement strand
TTTATTCATCAAAATGTACAGTACTGTACATGTATGTGTTTTTTTGAACATTATGTAGGGTACTGTGTTAGGATAGGCGGAGTGCTTGGTAACTGTACAAGTATAAGTGGCGGCTTGTGTGATCTCCGGTTTACGTTCAAGTCGGGTTACGTTCGGCCCGTTGGAACGGAAGTCAATCGTAAACCGAGGACTACCTGTAGAAGATTTAAATGGGGATCTAACCCACAGACCCTCAGCTGCAAGACCACTCCTTCAACCACTGACCCACTACAGCCACATACACAAGCCACCCAATTGTTTAAATAAGGTCCTTTCATGTTGGTGGAAACTTCCTGTTCTTTTACTTTCCTCTGCTCTGCTGTGTTTTCTGTTCTGGTTCCATAGGTCTGCTCCAAATGGATTTAAAAATAGAATATCTCCACTGTTGGTCTCAGCAGGTTTCACTCCTGTGTTTGAGCTCACGACAGTTCTAGACAGAGGTCCTATCGTTGTGCTAAAATCAGCCAAATGTGTCCATCAGCCTCCCTAAATGAAACTATTAAACCTGCTTGTTCGGATCACTGGCTGCACATTTGAATCTGCTTGACAAACATGGATCATTCTGCCTCATTATGGTAAATAAGTAAAAAAAAAAAAAAAAAATACTGAGTATGACTCACTAAAAATCTTTTTAAGTTCTACATAAAATTCTCAAAATAGTTGAAAATCACACAGAACAAAATAATATGCATCATTCTTAGTAAAAAAGTTATTTACATTATTTATTAGGAGGAACATTGATACTTTTTCCAGGTGGGGCTCTGCCCTGCTTGCCCCCATGGACTGGCCACCATGAGAAATCTGAATGGGGTTGGGTCATTTTTCTAGTTTATCTTCTGATAAAAGACAGAAAAAAAAAGAAAAAAAAAAAAAGAAAAGCTCAGATATTTCCAGAAATAAATGTTTCTTTCCCTCCGTATAACTTTTTTTTATATAATAAAGCAAAACTCTGTCATCAGTATTTCTCAGAAGAAGAAATACTCTATTTAATCTGTTTACCAGGACTAAAAGGAAACACATGAATTCTGTCTTGTCAAACTTTCTGAAGGTAAAAAATAGTTTCCTTCAACTCAACCAACACAAAGTTCAAAAAATTTAAAATCTAGCCCAATTGTTACCGGTTATGTAATGATAAAGAGAAACAATGAATTAATTTTTTATGTCTATCAGCATTTTGACTCATCATGCCAACTTCCAAAAAAAAAAAAAAAAAAAAAATGCTCCCCTTTTATTTACAAATGCATTAATTGACAGATGATTATACTGTACAGTATTTCAAAAAGTTTTGCAAACTCTTCAAAATAAATCTTCATATTTTTATTGCTGATTTTAGGATATTTTCATGAAAACTTGAATAAGACTGAGGTAAACTCAAGTGGAGGTGTTAACATCCGTTTTGAAGAGGCATACTTATATCTTGCAGACTGATCACGACTGTGTGGGTTTTATTTCCATGTGCACTCCATATGCAAACGCATCGTCATGTTCTTACCGGCAAAACAACAAAAAGCTGTTGAGTTTCCGACAGCCAAACCACAATGCACTGAGAAAAATAAGTCCTGATAATTCTTAATAAACATACCAAACTACCGCTTAAGCTGAATACATTTTATTAAAAGAAATACCTTTATTATGATGAAAAATGCTAATAAGGCAACAGGAAGACACTTTTTTAGTTGATTTATTGCAAAAGATATTTTGAAAAAATATTGAGTTTTTTTTTTTTTTTCAAAATTATCTTTTTAATCAGATTAAACAAGCAGATTTTATAAATGGCCAAATATGTTATAAATGAAATGACAACTGAAAACTTTATTTAACAAGTGTGAATGATAAAGCAGCATTTTTCTATGGTTAAAAAATAACAACAAAAAGTAGTTTCAGTTTAACGCACAGGGAACTCACTATCTGAATAGAAATATTGATCGAGAGTTATCGATTATCTGCTCAGAGTTAAGGTCATGCATTTCTTGAATTCTGCCACCTTTCATTCCAGAGATTGAATCCAAGATGGCCGCCACAGTCATCTGCTGCAGCCGCATATTGTGAGACATTGCTCAATATCTATGTTGAGAATGACTCTCAGCTACTTAAAATGCACATTTTTAGCAGCATTATAAAATTTTGCTATGGCAAATGTGAGTTAGCATTGGCAGCCATTTTGAAAATGAAATAAGCTATCTTGAAAATTAGTTTAATGATGATATAATTTGCTCTCTGTTAGACTGTCAGGGTTTCAGGTCCTCGTTCTGTTGCTGTATTTCTCCTCTAACCTTCTTCTCTACAGATGAGCTGGAGAAGTGTTTCCTGACGACGCCTCGGGTATTCAAGGTTGAGTGGAGTCACTGTTCTCCGTGGGACTGTTGAACGTCGTGTTCCTCTGTTGTGTGTTTCCTTGTGAACATTTTTTTTCTCGTACGACCTCGTTCTAAAGTTTATATTTTCCCCAGTTTTCTTGGTGCAGAGATGCTTCCTGTAATTCTTGAACTTTGTTTCCCTGAGTGTTCTTCAGCAGCTCAAGTCTGTTTCAGCCACCTGCTCTCCACCACTCACCTGAACTTACACTGATTTACCTGGAAGACCTGGGAGTCCAACTCACAGCTCTCCATCCCCAGAATCCTGGTCTATCTCCTTCAAAAATCTGCAAAAGAAATAATAAGATCAAATTAAATGAATCCAAATCTGCCGTTAATAACTCTGTTCTTGATCAATATACCTGTTAAGTGTCCGCTCCACCTGCCACACTTCAATTCCCTTTCACAATAAAAACTTATTTTACAGTACTGTTTCCCGTCTGGTCTTTTTTGTATTGACCCTGTTGTTAAAACTTATCTGTCATTTCTGGAGAAGGACGAGGAGCTTTAGAATTAGTATGAGTAAGACTGACCAAGAATAAAAAAAAAAAGGTTTGACACCAAGTCTCTTCTAAAATGATCCTCAAGTCCTGAACTCGGATTTGAAAAACTCTTCGCAATTCTTAAAACTTGTCTTTGCTCATTTAACATACTGTACATACAAAACCGAGTTTTTTTTTGTTTTCCAGTCAGAATTTATCTTGAATCCAAAAGATAGAGATTCAGCACCGCAGTAAGACAAACCTTGTTTGTTCAATCTTAGATAAATAACTTTTACTGATTGACATTTTATAATGCACTGCATATGAATGAAATCAGGTGTTAAAACTGAATTGAACTGACAGAAATGGGATTTTATGCTGTCTCATATTGATTTGTTGTTTTTGTTGAATAGTGGAGTGACTTTTGCAGGAAATTGAATACAGTTGTGTGTGTGTATGCATGTAAGTTAAATTTAATCTGTTGTTAACTGGGTGATAGATAAATGTATATGTCCTTAAATTCAGACCCATCATCTGTTTGGAAAATCCTAATCTGTATTAAAGCAATTAAAATGTTGGATGTACAATATTAGATATGTCTGAGATGACAACGTTTGGTCATCTAAACATCTATACAATACTAACGTTCACTTAAGCATATTCAACTTTGATTTTCTCACTTAATTCAAGGGTGAAGAGCTGTTTTCTACAACTCTGAAAATATTTCTGAGTGTAAATGCGTTCGTTCTGACAATAAGATGAAGACAGCATTAATTACCTTTTAACTCTCTGTATCAGTCCACCTGGAGCGGGTTCAAATCTCTGCAGCCAAACTCCAAACTGGTCCAAGGAAAAGAGCCAGCAACAGCTCCTGAACATTGATTTGAACTTTGCTGCTTTCATTTAAACTGTGGATCTCAAAGATCTTCTGACGAGCTCCTTTCAGATGTTCCATGTTCTGGATCAGTCAGTAAGGGAGATTGTTCTCCAAAGCTGCTGAATGATTCTCCACTCTTAACAGAGTCTCTTCCCAGGGAGCAGAGGTTGGAGAAGATGGGCCTGTGATCAAAAGGTCGCCGGTTCAACTCCCCAAACCGACAACATCAAAATGTGTGTGGAAAAGGTGAAGCACCCACACCTGCCTCCACCCTCATTTGCCTCACTCTGGACTCTTAACCCCCACCATCTGCTTCTGGGCACCCTAGATATCAGCTCTCTGCTCCACACAGAGGGCTGTGGTAGCTCGGGAAGGGCATCCGGCGTAAAAACAAATGCCAAGTCTTCGCGCGAGTTAAACACAAAAATGATTGTGCTAGAGCGTTTAAAACAATTATTTTAATGGTTTAGCTTTAAAGATTTTATTGTACCTTTTATGTTGTTTTTTTACACTTTGGTCAACTTGGGTTGTGTTAAATGTGTTTTTCATAAAGATGAATTGACTTGAACTGAATCCTCCCAGTTAGTTTTTTCTTCTTCTTTTGTTCTAATATGCAAAACGTGTGGGCATGGGAAATTCACCATCACTGACAGTTTCTGTGTCACACTTTCTGTGGCACCGCTCACAAGACATCGTGCCACAGTCGTCAGATGAGGACTAAAAATGGCTCTGCGCACTCTACTCGTCTTATTTTTCACTTTTAACAAACTTATTATTTATTCAGACGCCTTGATTTGTCCTAAAGGTAAAATCTTTTTTTTTTCTTTTCTTCCTGTTCTGTGACATGCTGTGGAGTCTGTTGGTTCTTTATTGTGCTTTATAATTAAAGCCTGTTGTTTCCTCTGCTTTGATTAAAAACATGTAAAGGTGAAAGAGTGCGTGATCATAAAGGTAAAACGTCTTGTGAAGCCTGCCCAGTTGGATCTTATCAGCCTACAGAAAACAGTTCTCAAAAGTGCACAGGATGTACAAAGTGCATTGAAGGTAAGACTTAAAACTTTAAATTTACAGAGACCACCACCATTAATAACTACTTACTGTTGATATGTGAGCAGAATCAAATTGAGCAGAGTGTCGTCATGAAAGATGAGGTGTCGTTTTCTAAAGTTTGCATGCTTTCTGGCTGTTCTGTTACAGTATGCTCTGATTTTTCTCACAATTTAGCCACTAACCAAGATTGCCTTGCTCAAATGAATAATAAATATAAGTGGAGAAATACCATTAAGATATTTCCAACCGCTTCAAATTCAGTTTTGGCCTTTCAAATATTAAACTTTAAAAGAACCTCACCTATAAACTTTGACACTTTACCAATGAATTGGATGGATGACTGTAAACTTTACAAGCTAACATCTTGTTTTAATCTCAGGGAGTTATGTCAAAGTGCCGTGCACCAAAGTGAGTGACGCAATCTGCCAGTGTCGTGAAGGATTTGTCCCCCGGTTTGAAAACTCTGCCATGTGCAAGTGTCAGCCAGGATCTGAAATAAAAAACGGGAGTACGTTGCTCAGTCAGAACAGTTTTTCAGCATTCACTTTAAAAATCTGTTGATTTTATTTAACATTCTTTTTTTCTTTTCTTACCAGTTTGTTCAAAATGCAAAGAAGGATATTTCAGCACAGAAAACAACACCCCGTGTCGAAAATGGAACGAGTAGGGTTAATTTATTTCTTTTTTTTAATCAATAATCAACATTCACTGGATGAATTGTTTCAGCTTCAGCTGTATTTATGACGTGAAGCTGATTTAGCTGTAATCTTTTATTCTAGCTGTAAAGCCACAGGAGTGAAAACGCCTGGAAGTTCAACCTGTGACGTTGTTTGTAACGAGGAGCCAAGCAGTAATCCTCTGTCTACACCCTCCACATCTGTCAGAAAAACCTTTCCCGTACATGTAACAAGGCCTCGTTCACGTGAGGGGACTGAAACACAGAATTCTGCCGCCGCCACTAGTCCCCCACCACAGAAAGACAACGAGAATCCTCCGTCTCATTCAAGCAACCACACAGGTTTTCATTGACATCTTTGTGCAAAACCAAAGCTGCCTCTTATAACCTCAGATTAAAGAGGATCATAAATCACAGCTGGCTTGTCTCTGTTTGTCAGGTATTATCCTTGTCTGTTTGGGAGTAGCTGGACTGCTTGTTTGGGCTGCAATAACCTTCAAGATGCAAATCATCCTTTGCTACCAGAAGAAGACGATGCGAAGTACGACGGGACGTTTCTGGGCTTGTGTTGATAAATCTGCAAAACAAGAACAAAAACAAAAATGTTTGGCTTCTATATCTAAATCTATCATTCAGATTTTTTAAAGCAAGGGTTCTGTGGAGAGTTTATGCACAGTTAGTATCTTACCTGGTGCAGATTTCTTATTGAATATTCTCAGTTTGAAGAAATATTCTGATTGCAGAAACAAGAAAATCTGTTTATAACCAAAGTAGATTGCTGACAGCTTAAAATACAGTAGTCCCTCATTTTTCACGGGGGATCCTTACCCTGAAGCCACGTGATAAGTGAAAAACTGCAAAGGAATAGTAGTACAAGTAGTAGTAGTGGGAAGGTGTTTTAAACCCTTCCCAAACTCTTGCAATACTCAAAACCATATTTCTAAACTAAACGCTCTAAAAGTGCACAGAATGTCATGATTTCAGCTCTTTGCCTCTGGCAACACTCTTGGCCACACCCATTGCACTCCGCAGTGGTGATCAGCTGATCAGCTGCAGGAGGAAGCTTCTCCCACAGCTGTGGGCCGTACACAAGTGCTAAATCATTTAAAATAATTTATTTAAAAAAAAATTGTATGCCGATCTTGCGGCTCATCCATCAATCAGCCATTTTGCGTCATGACCAATCTTACTTTGAAAAACTGCGACAGAGTGAGTTCGCGAAAAACGAACTGCGAAGCAGCGAGGGACTACTGTAATCTAAATGGTTTTTAATAGCAGTTTACACAAACACTTTTTAAATGAACCTTTACACTACGGTCAACTTTCCATAACACGACTACAGTATTTACATCAATGAGTTTAATAATTATTTCCAAGCTCAAATATCACGATTAGCAGTTAACTGTGGAACTGCAGGTGCAGCCTCCCTGCAGATATTTAATTTGTTTTGCCAGAGTAGTTGTGTAATGTAAAATATGTAAAAATAACCTTGATCTAAATGATAATAGCATTCCCACAAACCACTATGTCAGAAAGTTTTGAGAACCTATTTGTTTCAAGGCCGATGCACTTTGGTCTTGTTTAAATACAGGCTACACCCTGTCAGGATTAAACTCCCATTTCTCCAAACAGCGGTTATTCAATTAAGCAGACTGTTGTTCCTGCATTTATAACAAAATGTTAGTGTTAGCCAGAGTTATCGAGTTTGTTTCAAGGTTTGATTCGTACAGAGATTAAAATAAAGGTTTCTGTATGAAAATTCAAAGGACTTTTCCGCAGAATGTTCTCTTTTACTCACAACAAATGATTTCAACAGAGCTTTTAAGGGTTTTTGGGCTCAATTCACTTTATTTGTACCCTTTCAGAATTAAACTAAACTTCACAAATTTATGTTTTCACAAGTGAAAACGTGTTAAATTCTATATCTGTGACATACGTGCAACACAATTTTTGCACGTTTCTTATCTGGATTTGCAACAAAAAGCTCCTAACGCTTAGAAAATCCTGACTAGTTCTGTGAACCATGGTGAAGTAAACATTTAAACATGCGTGAAATATGTTTTGCACATGGAAAACTTGATTTTGGAATATTTTTCACACATTTATGTGATCACATGTGAAAAAACAGTTTATCTTTATGTGTGTTTTACGAGGGATGGATATTTTACACATCTAACAAGATAAAATCCTCAGGTCAGGTCAGCTCAATCTCTGGATTATTGAGCACGCATCAGGACACATCTGCACTTCCTTCTTTTCCACCTTTTAGTTTCTCTAAAATTGGTTTTAAAAGAAAAAAAAAAACAGCGGTGATAAAATGTGCTATGCATGTGTTACTTTTACTTTATCTTGCTTTTATTCACATTTTAATCTCTTGCTTGCAGCCAATGACTCTTTGTGTCGGAGGCCAGTGGAGGAAAGTGGTGATAGCAGTGAAACTTCTGTCAAACTCAACCCGGAGCCCTGAGGTGAAACTTTTCCTGACACCTGTTCCTCAAATAACACTGTGACCTTTCAGACCAGATAAACGTCATCCGAGCACTTGACGCTTCCTTAAATTGTAAGTTGCATGTTAGCCATCCATCAGAGAACTGACCTGGTGCGTTTTCAAACTGAACTGTGGTCAATATTTGACCTTTCTTTCTTCTGTTGTAATATAATATACATATTGAGTAAGGTCTGAATCTGTATTTATGCCTCACCTGTACAAATTGAAACATCATGCAAGCATTTATTGTCTTGTTTTATTTTGGTTTGGAACAAATTTCTATGAGGCCATTATCGTAATTTCATATTTTTCACTGTTATGGCTGAGACATCAGGCGAATCCTGTTAAAATGTCTACATTCATGTTTTCCCTGCTGGTTTTGTGAACCTCGTGACATTATATATTGCAGCATGATCTAATATGGCAATAGGACAAGTCTGAGAAATGTACAGTATGATCAATACGTTCATGTCAGCTGCTGAAAACCATTTAACTTCTTTTTTTTTAAGGTACATTCAAGGCTCTATTTCTGTTCTGTTTGCTCAGACTTTTCCACCTGCTCTGTTCAGCAGACAAGATAAGAAAAAAAAAAAAACATGTTTTTTATGGTTTGTGGGTAGGGGGGAAATACCAACTTGAGCAAAACGAGCCTCTTGCTTTCCCACTGAGAAATGCCTCCATGTTTTGTTTTTTAAGTTCTTGTTCTGGCCTTTGGAAACAGTGATGCCATGAATGTGAGCACTTTCATGTCGGTTTTCACTCACTGGAGAGAGATTTCTCACAGTCAAAGTGTTACTTCTTTATTTTCTCTGTTCCATTTCACAAAAACACCAGAACTTTCTGTGCATCTGACTGACTCTGAGTTGCAAAATCTACCAGAAGCAAAAAGGATGCATACATAAATGCCTGCACTTTTCAAGTTGGTTGTGACTATTCAAATTAAATAAATATCTAATTATAACAACATAAAAACACTGCTAAAAATGACAGTCCAGATATCCTTTGATCATACTCCAGTCTTTTTCTGCAACACGTCAATGTCTTTTAGAGTAACATTTACTTTCAAGTAAATGCACAAGATGTCTAACACATTGTTACTTATCAGTTTGATAAGTTACCATCAGCTAGTACTATTGATGCTCATGCACGAGTGTGTAAGCACTTTTCTTTTTTGGTGCAAGTTTAAAAGCCTCAGCACGTGCTACAGTTGGAGTAAACAGAGGAAACCGTCCATGCAGAAATATGTCACAATCCAGGAAGTCGGTGAACAGTTTCAAAGAAATTCAGCCTCCTTTCCACACAGCGACACTGCAGGGTGCTGCAGAAACTACGCAGCTGTGAAGTGACTTACCAGCACTTGATGATAATCATCACACAACCAGTGCACATCTTTTAGTGGTTTTTCTTAGTTGATATTTTACGTTTGTAAGGGTATTTTATATCTGCACTGTGTGAGTTTTTGTAATAATTAAAAAGGCCTTATTCTTTGTAAGAGTTGTTTTCTGACAGTAATTTGTAAAACCATGTCAAAGGATAAACAGTTGTTTTTCTTTGGGTTTTGTTCCTTTTTATTTATTGTTTGCATTTACGAACATATCAAAATGATGTATTGTGTTTAATTTTATGTTCAGTATTCTTTACATTTAGTTCAGTTTTTTTTGTGTTACAGTTGGCTAAGATAAATAAAAAAGTGAATTTTAAATAAAATAAAAACTACACATTTCACATCTAGTTTGATATTTTGTTTTGTCCCGATACCTCAGCTAAATGTTTTTCCAATAAGTTTTTTTGTGTATGACAGTTTTCTTAGTTGTAAATTGTATTTACCTGTTTTTTCAATAAATATCTATATTTGAACATTTAATTGTCCTAATTAATTATTTAGTGGGCTGTATGGGATCATCTGAGGAACCTTATACAGATCAAATAAATGAAAGTAGGATATCCTTGACCTAACTTTAGTTTTAGATTTGCATTTGTTTTGGTAAATTAAAGAGATAAACGACCCGTTCTTCCACCCACCACTTTTTATGCCAGAGTTTTAGGCTAAGATCATTTTATATTGAGAAGTGATGAAGCTATAGCTGTTTTTGTCAAACCTCAAAAATCATTTTTGCAAAATCTCCAGCAATACTGAATGACATTGCTCTACGTATGTACTGTGATAACTCTCAGCTACCACCACCTCAAACTTTAGCTCATTATCTGTAACACTGACTGAATTATAGCTATTTTTGTGCTAATTAATGTTGATTAACTGGGAAAGCCATCTTGATCTGGATTAGCCACAAATGTTCAGTTGTTGATGAAATGCTAACAATTATTTTCTGAAACTTTCATTAAACTCTATTCAGTGGGTCATAAGAGATTTTGCAAACAGAAAAACCAACCAGGTTGACTCTAAAAGTTTATGCTGGAGTTTAAGACAAAAATCTTGCTCAAAGATCTGCTCTTATGTTGTCAATGACTTTTAGCTATTTAAAAAAACACAGCAAATCATGTTGCAAAATATATAAAATTAACTAAACTATAATCATTTTTGTGTTGGGGTCATTCAAACTGGACTGACTTCAAGATGCAGTCATTTTTAGATTTACATTTAATAAATATTGCCTGAAAGTTTTAATACAATCTGCTTACCGTAGTTGTTCATTTTGTTAGCAGGCAGGCAGAGTTGACTCTAGTTAAAGATCTTGTATAATCTGTTAGTGCTCAAAACATGTGTTCGGGATCAGTCTCATCTACTATCACTTCAAAGTTTATGTCAGTATCTGTAAAATTGACACTGAACTACTTTTTTATGTCAGTTGTCTTTGGCAAACTTGAGCCAAGTTGACTCCGAAAGTTATATGTAGATCTAATCATGTCTCATGAGAAATTATCACATTATCACTAATATCTCAGCATGTCTCTTAGAGCATTAAATGGCACATTTTAACCTTTGCTCTTCCACTGGTAGTGACTGCTCCTGCACTTCTACCACACTATGTATCTCAACACATGTGGGAGTTTTCGCTGTCGATTTTGCCCTTTGTGGCTTTACGATGACGAATTTTACTGACTACCGGGGAGGGCTACATGACTACAAATCAGGGGTTACGTCACATCCTGTTGGAGCTGTCAGCCATATCCCCGTATACGCGTTGTGCCTGTGATCGTGAGAAACACGCACATACGTAGCTGTCTTTGGTTTTGCTGGTGGTGTAGCCACACCATGCGGTATCTGAACAAGTACAAATGTACCTGGGTGATGTTACTGAAACATCAAAGCAACACATGGCTTGGTGTTACTTCTTTGAGTTGTGGTTGAATAATATCACTACGTACATACAGAATCTATGCAAATGCAAACATGAGCGATTTTAAGGATTTTCTGTCCAAAGTTTATAGGACAACAAGCCAGTCATGTCAGTCAAAATACGTGGCTAAAAAAAAAAAAAAAAACTATCAGAATGACTCAAATCTGACATGATCAGAGATTTTGATAGCAACACAAGCAAAGCTGTAAACAGTAAATACAATAATTTGTAGTTTGTTTTCACATCATAACACGTCATAAAACATAAAATGTAATTCTCTCACAATTATTTAGAACTTGATAGTGAGATAATTTAGCTTGATTACAATTACACAGCATGTTTCTTTCACCTGGAAGCCCCAAACCTCATCCTCCTCATGTACAATAAACGTCTGTCAGCCCACACCGTGTGTGGGGTAGCACAAAGTTGCACAGAGCAGTATCACACTCAGACTTCTGCACCATATCACTACATCAACACGTTCATGTCATTTTGTTTAGTCTGAGCCAAAGACTTTCTGCAAGGATTAACACATTTATTTTCAGTAGTTCAAAATAAATTGTCTTATTGCCTCACCTTCACATGCCCATTTTTTACCCACTTTGTCCTGTTAAACGTTGGGAGTGGTGGTGTGGTGTGGATCCCTCTCCAGTCCACCAAGAGCTAACTTGGAGTCTTCCAGCCATGCAGAAAAACTCACATCTGAGGTCAGGGAAGAATCTAGGATTGGACCTGTTGGGGTGCGCCCCCATCCATCCATCCATCCATCCATCCAACCATCCATCCATTAATTCATCCATTATCTTTACTCACTTCTTGCTTTTTGGGTCGCGGGGGTCACTGGTGCCCATGTACAGCCCTGTGCAAGAGGCGGTGTGCACCTTGGACAGGTCTCCAGTCCATCACAGGGACACATAGAGACAAATGAGAAAAACAGCCATTCACTCTCACTCAAACTTAGGGACAATGTCCAATCAGCCTAACATGCATGTTTTTGATCTGTGGGAGGAAATCAGAGAACCCTGAGAAAACCCACGCATGTACAGAGAGAACATGTAAACTCCAGCCAGAAAGTCCCTGAGGTGGGATTTCAACCGGGGCGACCTGCTTGCTGAGGGGCGGCAACTCTACCAACTGCGCCTCCGTGCTGCCGGTGCTTAGCTCCCAGCACTGACAATGGCTCTTGGCGTGAACAATGCACCCCATGGTGTGGTTTATGAGAAGTGCAAAAGTTACGGCACCAGGCATTCTCCCATCCAACTTGGATGGAATTTGCCTGGTTAGTACTTGGATGATCCGAGTACTAACCAGGCCTGACCAGTTGAAATCAGGTGTGTTCAGTGCGGTATGGCTGTAAATTAGGACCTAAGTCACAAATAGGACTGTTAAAGGATCATGTAGGAAACAAAGAATAATCTTATGCAACCAGAAGTTGCAATATATATATATATATATATATATATATATATATATATAAACAAAACAAAGCACAAATAACTAAGCATTAACATAGAATTTAACCATTAAGCATACAAGGTAATTAACAGAAAATGGAGGATTTATTTGCAGTTATCGTCGTACAGATCAACATTACTTCCTGCTTATCACTGGTGTATTTAGCAGCTCATGAGGTCGGCCGCCTGTCTTTATCTATCTTTTATCTGCTCAACCGCCTTTGAGTATTTCACATTCCCACCCTCTCTGCGTAATGTTGGTGTCATTATGTGCTTGTTTGCAAGATTTTTTTTTTTCATTACCAAATTTTTGACCTTCAAACAGATAAAAAATGTGTTGGGAATTTTTTTGTCTCCAAACTCTATGTGTCATTTTCCACCACTTTTATTGTCTGACCAACAGATCTCACTTGTAAATGAGTCTTCGAGGCGCAATGTGATTTATCTGTTTAAATAAAGGTTGAATAAAAATGAATGAATTAATGTTTTTCCAGACTCAGTTTAGGTTTTGGAAATGGAATAAACTGGGTTCCATCCTCTAAACACCCAGGATAACGCTGTATAAATGACATGTTCCCCACTGACTTAACCATTTTTTCTGATGATTTTTCATGAAATCCCTTTGACCGCAAAGCGTTCGTAATGCAGAACTCGGACAATGTTGTTGAAGGAAAAGGGAGTGCAGCTCCTGCAGTTAAGGAGCATTTCACTTCAGGACAAATTGAGAAAAATCACAGAATTACTGGCCCGTGTGAGAGTGTCATCATTTAATCTGTATTTTTTCCAAATTTATTCAATATTTTGGTGAATCTAAGGTTCGATAACTGAGTTTTCTTACAAAAAGAGACTAAGATTGACACTGCGGAGGTCTATTTAGAATTTCACACTTTACCTAACTTGCATGCTTTAAGAAGGTGGTAGGAAATTGAACTACCTGGAAGCAGACGTGCAATCTCTATGCAAAACCCCACAAACGAGAATGAAATCAAAGCCTGTTTTGCAGCGAGACAAGTGTTAGCCATCATGCAGTCCACATGATACTTTCCTCTGATCAGGCCCAAGGCATGAGCGACATAAGCGACTGCTTGGGGCCCCGTGGCCACTAGGGGGCCCCCTAAGTGGAATTTATTTATTTATTTTTTTTGTAAAGATTGATTTCTATATGAGTCTATTACACACAATTTCATTATAAAGTTGTGATTTCTTTATTTTAAACAACAATTTATATGTAACTGGGTGGTTTA
>JARVGQ010001639.1:18964313-18977792 GCA_031762355.1 Hypsolebias martinsi | reverse complement strand
GGCCCGCCTCCCCAGTGACGTCATCACACCTCCCATTGACTTTCAACAGCTGCACAGTGCCTATTCTGTGTTTTTGAGGGTACTGTGTTAGCGAACTGCTTGGAAATACAGTACTGTACATGTTTAAGGTACAGAATGTATGCTGATGTTGTGTTACGTTGAAAAAAAAGTGTTTAAAACGCCGTTTACCCTTCTTTTTCCGACTTACGGCAAAAATCTGGACTTACGGCTGCCACATGGAATGAGCTCCGACTTACGTTAAAATCGGGTTACGATCGGCCCGTAGGAACGGAACTCGAACGTAAGTCGAGGACTACCTGTATATATATGTACATAGGGTCATTGGTCATGCCTTTAAGAATTTTAGAGCACTTTAGCCAAATATGTTGTGTTTAAAGTGTTTTATAAATGAAGTTGTATTATTTCACATTACCTGTCTTTAATTTTCCCCTGTTGTCGAGTGAATAGAGGAAAATTAAAATACCATCTTTCTATCTGTGCATGTTGTGAGTATGATAACTTGAAAAATAAGCAACAGGCCGGCTTCCTTCAAAGGTTGAGTTACCACATCAAAATCCAGGATGGTCACCACCATTTATGTCTGTCTGTCTGTCTGTCTGTCTGTCTGTCTGTGTCTGTCTGTCTGTCTGTCTGTCTGTCTGTCTGTCTGTCTGTCTGTCTATCTATATCTATCTAATCTAATCTAATCTAATCTAATCTAATCTAATCTAATCTAATCTAATCTAATCTAATCTAATCTATCTAATCTATCTATGCAGATGTTTCCTCACATCCACAGCTGGTGGAGTATTCCTATCATTGCGAGCCTAAATGTACCGGAAACCAATACTTTGATTTGCAAGAGGACACCTGCAGGCAAAGGACACAGTAAGACCATTTAAAAATACATGTTTTTCTTCAGTAAGGCCTTTTTAATAAGCATGCTCCCTATTACAACTCTTGTGGTTAACCTTGTTCATGAGGCCAGATGATAATGTTTATTCTTTAGTTGTAATCCATTATCAAAATCAGCCAATAATTCAATCATTGTTGTTTTTGTTTTGAAAATCCCCACATGTAACCATAGAAAGTGTTAATTTGATAGCCTGTGTCTTCTTCATGAAATGTTATTTTTGGAAAAGACAACCTTGTTGAGAAGTTAGTCAGAAACTGTAATCACCAGAAAGAAAACATTTTCTCTCTTTGCTGCATTCTACAATACCAGAACACCAGAAAACCCCCCACAAGCAAACAGCAGCTAGAACTTTTGTCAAGGAGCTGAGCTTAAATACAAAGCTGGCTAGCAGTTTTCATTCAATGTGAACATAATTAAACACGTAGCCCTGTGTTTCCATATGCTCCCAGAGAGCAGAACTGGACAAGAATCTTTAAATTCCCCCTATTTCTTGTCTTAATAACATTAGCTGGTTTATTTGGGTAGTTTTATCCATACATTTTTAGTACAGGGTTATTTTCAGAAGAATGTTTAGTAAAATTAGCCTGGGCATGGCCATTTTTGAAGCTCACTTAGTTGGGGTGCCCATCTTGAATGGGGTTTACTTCAAAAAGTAATCAGTCTTCTATGTGCAGCCATTTTCTGAGTTTTATTAAAATGTCATTGACTTCTTTGAGACAAATGGACCCCCTTTTTTGTCTGTTGCTGAAGGCAAAAATGCATTTAATAATTAGGAGAGGTTGAGGACTTTTGCACAGCACTGTTCTTTAACAGTAGATCTGTTCAATGCGTATTAGTGCAGATGGGGCAGACCAGTGTCATATGAGGTTTGGTAAAATTGTTGGTGAAATAAATTAGCGTATTATTAGCAAATGATGAGTAAATGAATGATTTTTGCACAGTATAGCGAAGAAAGCCTTGTTTCTTTTTCCTTTGAGAGTTTAGTCAAAGTGAATGGCTAAACATTAATGAAGCAAGTGTCTATATTATAACATGTCTCTTCTTCTGGTGAACAGATGCAACACACATGGATTTGTTGAACAGTTTCCAGGGAACACAACTCATGACTCAGTTTGTTTTAAACCTGGTATGTTCCCATGAAAACCTGTTCCATCTGCAGCAGCTAGATGTTGATGATTTGTTTGATAATTTTTTTTAGTTCTACTTTTATTATTGTCAACACCAGTAGACCTAATCCATATCTGATTTTTTTTTTTCTCCAGAAAAAGACAGAGGAGAGTTCACTGAAATAATCCTCTGCATCGGATTTGTGTTGTTCTTCCTCACCCTCTTCATTTCGGTGTCCATTATTTGCTTAAAGATCATCAAGAAGCATGCTGCAAGTAAGCACCTGATAAAAAAAAAACATGAACAGATTTGGGCAGCACATGTGGTATTCATTTATTAACATCTGGACATTTGAGTAATCAATTAAGATGTGATTAAAACATCCACAGAGCAGTGCTGTCAGAAATGACAGATTTTTTTGCAACTAGTAATCTGTATATTTGATCTACTTTACAATTTATTTGATAAGTTCCTGATCTGTGAACATAAAAAAATGTATTTAATATGGTTTGAAAGCAACATTTCATGAGGTATAAAAATGTGAACGAAAAGTGCATGAAGTCATAAAAGTTACAGGGTGCTGGTGGTGGGTTGCATTGCAGAGTGGGCAGATTGCATCTCTGACGTTTGGTCACAGTGGATAAAATCTAAGCTCCCTCCTCTGTACAACAAACAGCCTCATACTCTGTCTGGTAGATTTTGTGTGAGTTGCAAACAGATCAAAACTTTCAGGTCTGATGACGGCCTCAGTGTTGAAGTGTATTCATGGAAATCATTTGAAGGAATGCACACCGCCTGCTGCCTTGCATGCCAAGGTTTACACAAAAGCTTATGCATTTTATTAGCACCCTGAGTATATGATGGGATGACTCTCAGCTACTACCACACCAGATTTGAGCTCAATATATGTACGATTGACTGCATTAAGGCCGTTTTGTGTTTGCTAACTTTGACTAGACGTGCTAACTCTCTTAAATCAGTTTGACTCCAGAAGTTGTCCATGTTCATTCAGTGATCACCTTATTGACGGTTTCGTTAAAACATGCCCACTGGTTCATATACGTCAAAATATATGTTATTAAAACGATCGTTTTAATAAGTAAATCCACATACAAATTGCTACTTTCTTTTCACTGAAGTAAGCAAGCACACAAGGTTTTAGCATCTCGTCACCGCAGTAACAAGGAATGTGTGAAGATGCAACGATGAGAACTTAACAAGCTAAATGATGAACTCTCTTTGTTACAGATAAAAAACCCATCCAAGCTGTCGCCAATAAAACCAGCGACTTCCACCTGTCGAAGGAGGAGAGCGGACTCCACCTCATCATCCAGGATGAAGCCAAGGACATGAATAGTTTTCTCGATGTGGATCTGGATCAAGTCTCCACTCTTTAGATGCTGTGACCAGGTTGTTGAGCTACACCCAGAACGAGGAGAGGAAAAGACCATCACCTATTACCACTGCTGACGTGCTCTTCGGCATATCTGTCTGAGTCAGTAAACCTTTTGGAATATGTCAGATAAGGTTAAATAATTTTCTTTAAGGATATTAAAGAATGGGCATGTTCACTACACCTCAAAAATCCCCTCAAAGCATTTTGAGTGTGGATAAGATGCATTTTTCCTGAACGAAGACATGCGTTAACATTACAGAGACCAGTGTTTCAGTCCATGTTGCTTCCTTGTTGAGTACGCTGTTGGTTCAAGGGCAAATTAGTTTTAATCAGTCCCATTAGAACTTTATTAATTTGTGTGTTCAGATCCCAGGTTCTCCTGTGGCAGGATATTGCATGTGTGATCTGCACATAATTTTTTGGATTGTGTTTGCACAAGACATAATGAGGGAAACTGGTAATCTGTTCTTTAATTCATGTAAAAACAATCAGATAAGCTGTTTTATTTACAAATGTAACTGATGTACAGTCATTTATTTAAATTTGATAGTTCTTTGTTTCAACTTACTTAATGATAGCACAATGGCTTAGTTGTTATCACGGCTAACTCACGGCAATAAGGTCCTGGGTTCAATTCCCCAGGTTGGACCAGGGGGTCTTTTTGTGTGGATTTTCAGTGGGCACTCCAGTTTCCTCCCACAGTTCATAAACATGCAGGCTAAGCCTTCAAGCCCATGGCCTCCCTAACAATAGAGATCTGTGGTTGCAAAGGGGTTTGAACTGGTTAAATAAAGGTCTTTAAATAATTTCAGTTTTTAAATGAATATATAAGGATCTATTTATGTTCAAGAGAAGCTGTCTTTCTTGAAGACTGGAATTAAAAGAGAAATGTTTTGCTTGTTTATTTTTTTATTATTCAGTCATTTTTATTATTTATTTTTTGCATTACAATGACCCATTAGAAACTGAAAAGAAAATTTAAAGAAATATTTATGATAAAAAACAGATGAAAATGAGAGCAAGATATTGGAGGTTACTTGATGCATAGAGTCATGAGGGTATTAACTTTGATTTTTATTTTATTATTGATTTTTGTTAGATTTGTTAAAATATATCTAAAAATAAGACTTACAGTTAAAAACTTTACATTTTCTGGATTTTGTATATATATTTTTTTTGGACTACAGTAATGTTCTTACAGACATGACAATGCAAATATTTTTCATAATAAAAAAGCAAGAACCTGTGTCAGAATTTATATTAAAATAATTTTGTATCTAATCTGAATCAAAATACATTTCATTTTGTATATGTGTATCAAATAAATGTTCAAAAGACTATTTTTGCAGTTACATAGATATTTATGCTGGACAGAGCATCAAGATGTATAAAAAAAAAGTCCTTAATATCTTGTTGGTACAGATTATGGATCGAACCCCATCCTTTAGGTTGTGATCACAGAGATAATACTTTAAAAGTTAATTCAGAGTAACTGAAATCAAAGAGGCATGAACTTATTCTGTCAATTAAAAATATTTTTCTACTATGAATTTCTCCGAGTGGGTGTAGTTCTTCTCTTCGCCGGTAGGGGCGCTGACGCGCAGGCTCACTGGTCATATGACAGCGGCGCCGCTCACTTCCCCGCTGGAAAAAATAAAAAAAATCTGAACAGGGATTTAGACACAGACACCACTGTAGGGGAGCGTCGCTGCCAAAAGTCAAGATGCTGGCACTAATAAATCGGCTTTTGGACTGGTTCAAGTCGCTGTTTTGGAAGGAGGAGATGGAGCTGACGCTAGTCGGCCTGCAGTACTCCGGAAAAACAACATTTGTTAACGTGATCGCCGTAAGTCTTCAGCCGCTACTAGCCTCTTTGCTAGCCTCCCGCTAATAGCCTTAGCGATAACGGTGCCGAAACTCTCCAATCTGTAGGTAGCTTAAGTGCAGTTTTTTGTCACAGTGGTTGATATATGACTCTGCTGGCTGCTGCAGCTGTAAAACACCTGCGGTTAAAGTCACGCTGTAGGTGTTTTGTCAACACGTCAGCTCAGCTAAGTTGTCACTTTGTTGCCGTGATTGTTCACGGTAAACCCCAGAGAAACGTAGTGATTCGTGGTTTTTACATCGTCACTGTAACTAACCAGTGTATGGGAAATTCAAGCGTTCAGTTCTGTAAATGTTGAGCATTGTGAGAATACAAGGAGTGCTGACGAACGGGCTGGATCACACAGTCATATGGACGCTTTTGACTGTGTGCGCGTGTGGTTCAGGGGGTTTTGTATGTGTATGCAGGTTTTTTTTTTATTTTTGCAGATTCGTGATGAAGACTTCAAAAATAAAGAGGCTAAAACGTGCAGCGATCATTGGAGACTTTTTCAGTCAGTGCTGTGTAACACTTGGTTCTGTCTCATTCAGTTTATTTTAAAAAACTTGGCCTTGACTCCTGTTTGCAGCTACCCACTACAGTACTTCCATATCCATTCCTTCTGCAAACCAAACAAAAGCTGTTGACTGTTTTCTGCTCTGTTATGTGTAAAAATAAATTTAGATGCAAAGTGTGATAAATGTGCAACACCTTCCTGTGTGACATTATTTCACTTGTTTGAGCAAGCTAATTTGTTTCTTGTGCAACTATTGCAGGGATGTCTCAAATACTGGTTCCTTCCAATGGAGCAATTCTTATTGTTTAATCACAGCT
This sequence comes from Hypsolebias martinsi, assembly GCA_031762355.1. NCBI lineage: Eukaryota > Metazoa > Chordata > Actinopteri > Cyprinodontiformes > Rivulidae > Hypsolebias > Hypsolebias martinsi. Next base: position 18,971,675 of record JARVGQ010001639.1, on the reverse strand, counting down.
GTGTAACACTTGAGTTGAGTTCATAATACTCAGTCTTTTTCAGTGTTTGTGGCAGTGACTCAGGGCAGCTTTGTCAGATTTTTGTGCTCTGATGGAATCATTTCATTTGTGTGGACTTTTCACTTGGAGTGAAAGGGATTAGGAGAGTGAACATTTCACCAGACATCCTTTTTAGTTTTGATGTGACTGTAAAGACGATCTCAAAACTGAGAGTTACTACCACTGTCTGTACGGAAAACGAATATAAGCCATTTTTTGTGCTTTAAAATTGTACTGTGTCAAGGCTAAACTTAATTTTTTGTACTTTTTAATGTAAAAGTATCAGTAAGACTGCTTCCTGTCCAAATTTGTGAAACTCTGTTTTGTCAGACACTGTATTTTGTAAAAAAAAAAGTTTTATGTTTAATGTTTGTTCATGTTAACACAATTAGTTTTGTAAAACATTGTAAAATTATTCATGAATAATAGGTAGGTACATGTTTTTAATCACTTAAATAAAATGCCAAACACTTATGGGTTTTCTTTTTGAATTTAGTTCCAACATAACATGCTGAGCATTTTCAAAGAGACAAAAGTTAAAGACATTAAGGAAATTTAAACATTTTCAACATATCTTACTTAGGCTACTGATTAATAAAAACTAAATTGAAAGGTTTGTTGAAGATCAAAACGTTTTGTTAAGGTGACAAGAATAAAAATAGATGTAATGGTTTTCCAAACAGGAACCATACCTATCTAAAGAAAGCAGACAAATATAAGTCATTTGTGAATGCTGTTTTCATGATTATTTTACTAACTTGTCCAGTTTATCATACTGAACGTGGTTTGATTTTTGACTCTGCTTCCTCCTTGACGTTTAAGAGATGAGAGAATCGCCCAGCGTGCCAGTGCCAGTGACAGTTTTGACTTCATGAATGTCTTTCCTGCAGAAGTCTTCCTCTCTGTCATAAGACCACTGCACTCATTTCCACTTAGCTGCGTCAGGTGACTAGAAAGTCATGTGCTGTAAAATATGTGTATATCTGAAAGTGCGCATGCCTGGATTCACATTGTGGGAAGGGAAGATGACTAACTTGCTCTATTAGATATAAAGGGGAATACCAATGATTCAGTCTGCTGAAACTGATTTTCTTCCCACTTAAGCTGCAATGTATACATTCTTGCAAAAGCCAGACATGCTGAGAGATGTTTTTAGAAGAACGTATGGGTACACACACACATGCAGGGGTAGACATAAGGACATTTTCCAGGATGAAACGATCTCGTTGTCCACCAAAATGTTTGATTTTCCGCAACCTTTACAATTAAGGAGGCAAAAAAATCTCAAGAAACTTGTAATTTAATAAGTGTATTGCACAATATGCAAAGTTTACTACCTGTATATGTTTTCAGCACCCCGCTTGGTACACATTCAAGAGCTGTTTCCTGCATACAAGTCACTTCTTAAAGGCTTTCACCGATACAGGAGTATACTGTACTCTCTCTCTTGGTTGTCCATTGTAGTCTGATGACATCAACGGCTGTCCTTTAGCAATGAGTTCTTTGATGGCGATAAAAGCCAATTCAAAAGCTACATGTTTTATTGCAAGTGGGGCATTTTCATTCATTCAACCTTTATTTATACTGGTTAGTCTCAATGAGCCACGAGGACTCATTTTCAAGAGAGACCTGTTTTAAACAGACTGATATGAGTTGCTGTAGTGGTGGTACTACTGGCATCTGGGGGATTGTTCCTCCAGTGTCTGTTATTTTTAATCTCTCTTCTGGTGGTCCTGCCCTCCTCCAGCCTGTTTGTACCTGCAAACGAAGCAATACCGCCTCCAGGAATTGTGGTCAGCAGTAGCAGCCTCCAGGTCCTCAGGCCTAATGTTACACTTCCTCAAGGAGGTTTTCAAATGGTCTTTATATCGTTTTTCTACCCTCCGGATATGTGCTGGCCACGATGCAATTCGCCATCCAGCTCTCCTGGGGGCAGTTGATACTGAGGCATCTAGATCGCATGTCCAAGCCAGCATAGTTGGTGATGGGTGAGCATGGGCTCAGTGCTTCTGCAGTTAGTTTTCAAAAGTATCTCTGTAGAGGCACACAGTCATACCAGGTTAGCCCCAGGTTGTGCTGTAGACATCATGTTAAGTGTCCCAGGGACCTGATGTGATGGATGTAGGTGACCCAGGTTTTGCAGCTGTAGAGGAAGGTGGTAATGCAAACCGCTTGTTAGACAGCAATCTTGGTGGAGAGATGGAGCGCTGGAATTTCTCAAAAGCAGCAGTTAATGCTTGCCTGATCTGGTTTTGCATTTTGTGGGTTTTCCAGTTTTGAATACTGTGTACATGACCTTAGTGAAAGTACACAAGCATTGAAGTAAGAAGACTTTAACCTGACCAATGGCTTTTTTTTTTCCATTCAACCTTTATCTAGACAGGTTAATCTCATTGAGCCTCGGGGACTCATTTACAAGAGAGACAATTCTGAAAGAAGGGACTGGTTTTGAACAACTTTTCTGTAGTTTACCTTTGTCATTTCAGTGTTTTCAATTGCTGGATTGTTGGGTATATTTTAAAAAATATATTACACCTGAAACTGACTTTGTCACAAAGAAAAATATAGACACATATCTTTGCTATAATCTGGGGCATATAAATATAAGTGTTAATATTCTTAAATTAAACAATTTTTAAACTAAAGCAGCAGACACAGCCTCCTCCGCCACCGTGAGAACCACTTGGGCTGAGCAGGCTCTCTTGCTCAGACCCAGAGTTTGGCCACATGCACAAGTTGGACATGTCTCTACGTTGATGATGACACTCATAACACAATAACAAAAAACGGTTGTCTCGGTCAAATGGAAACTGCTTATGTCGACGCCTGCACTGTCAGTACAATTTATAATTAGGCTTGTCACAATAACATATTTTGCTGGGCGATTAATTGTCTCAGGAATTATTGCGATAAACGATAGTTTGAAATTTGACAATAATTAGTAATTGTCAAATTTAAGACGAAACATTGGTTAATTTGTTTTGAGAGTTGTACCTTTTTTTGACCACCGGATGGCAGTATAAGACTGAACCAAAGGATGGATAGTGAGGGAGCGAGCAGCATGTCTCTTTAAGAAAAATGGGAAGAAAGCCCCATGACGTGACATGGGCTGTCTCTCCTTCCTTTTTTTTTCAGTTTTCAAAATAGCAGACGCTTGGTGTGGTTGGAGCTCTTTAGCATGGCATTTTTTACACAAAGCTTTTAATAATAATAAAAAAGTAATCAAGTTCTCAGCTTCTTTTTGCAGAGAAAAACAACTTTTTACACAAAGGCACGGGTTTCAACTGTGAATTTTGGAGCTTCAACAAGATGGAGGTTTTTTCCCTGAGGTCGGCCTGTTAGCTTAGCTTGTAGCTTAGCTTCTCAGCTTAGCTGCTTTTAACAATCCAAAAACACAATTTTGAATGGTTAAAATGGATTTAAAAAGAAAAGAGAAAGGGAGGGGGTCAGTGAAGAACACCAGAGTTGAGCTTTTTGTCATCCAGTGTCTTCAGTAGAAAGAGAGAGACACGAAGAAACGACAAAGCTTATAATTGAAAATTAGATTGATAATTTTCACTTATCATGTGATTGATTGATTCACTGTTTATCGCAACAAGCCTGCTTTATAATACAAAAGTTACTTAATTTGAAGCTCCACCATTAAGGCTAACACACTTTCAGCTCATGTTTTTAGATGTTATTAACTACAAGGTGTTGATTAAAATCTGGATTCATGCCTTTCTGAGTTATTGGTGTTAGGGTTGTGCATCTTTGAGCTGTACAATAAAACATGTCTCAACACACTGTTGACCACACAAACTGAAAATATGTGAGCAGCAAAACTTGATGGGATTCAAAGTCAAACCAGTCCACCTATGTATCCGTTTAAGTCTAACACTTTTTTTTAAGTAAATAACATCCACTTGTTTTGTTTCTTGTCCATCTTTGAAAAACAGCAGATACAATAAAAACATGTTCTGCTGTTTGTGCTTCAAGAGTCATCAATCACAAAAGTGACAAGGCAGTAAATGTTTGTGTGACTGCAGGGATTGTCTTCTGGACCCACAGCAGTGGGTTGTCCTTGCTGAAGGTTTGTAAACTCTTAAAACATGGATTAGAGGTTTTTTGGTGACCTCTTACACAGTCCTTTAAACCATTTGAGGAAGTTAACCTTTATGCTGCTTTCACAATGCAAGTGTTGCAGCTATTCATAGTCCTCATTTACTGTATCTAGCCTTTCTTCAGCTCCAACCATGTTCAGTCAGGTCATCTGGACGGGTTCTTTTTTTTTGTGTGTGTGTGCTGAGACGTTTCGCCTTCCATTCCGGAAAGCTTCATCAGTCTGAGGAGACGCCAAACAAAACTGATTCTCCCTCAACAGCCTACTCCAATAAAGAAACTGTCCAGATGACCTGACTGAACATGTTGGATTTTATATCTGGATTATTGAGCATGGACTTTGGTGTCTATTCAGCTCTTGCTTCAGAGTAGGGACTTTTTTGACTCAGGAACTCTTGAGTTGCGTGAAGAGATATGATTCATTCATACATAAACTTCTAATGATTGGCTGAGCAAACTGAACACTCGTCCATCACCTCCAATATTAAAACTGCACTTGGTTGCATCAGCGAAGTAGAAGCTACTTCACCATTTCTGTTGTTGCTATGAACAATGACCACTGAATAAAACTAGACATACGGAAACCGGGATCAGTGTTTCCTCTGCTTGTTCCAGTACAAGTTTTCATTCCTGTCCTGCCCACTGAATGGATGGATGGATGGATGGATGGATGGATGGATCTGCTGCTGTATGTTTAAAAATATTAATTTTACTAATATGTTTACCTGGATTACTGAACAAGACCTTTGGTGTTTGATGTTCAATTGTAATTTGTTATTTCATGATTAACAGAAGCTCGTGATTGTATGTGGGAGAGTAGGCGGGGCTTAAATCCCTTCATCGCTTGAGTACAGACTTTGGTTTCTAAATTGCAACATGGCAGGTCAGGATTTTTTTTACTGGTTCAATTTTGAGCAATGAAAGGACGTAGAGACACTTTGTCCATATTGTTTTTAAGTTGACAACTACGACCTCGTCTTCTCTAAATGTGTGACTAGCTTTAAATTGTGTTGTAAGAAATTAGTTCAGCAGATTAGTACTTTAATAAAGACTCTTTGTTGCTTGTGTTTTTCATCAAGACAAGCATTGAAAATCAAACGCAAACACATTTTTCATTAAAGCACCACAGATGGATTAGTTCACACTGAATTATCTTGAGAATTAAGCATCTCTTCAAAAATTTTAATGAAACACAAAGAAAATTGGGTGGGGGGCGGGGGACTAATTAAAACCCTTTTAAACCGGTACATCTCTGTTTATGCTGCTATTGTAAAGGCTCCGTGAGAAACCTCTGGTCTTCACTGCACCAGTCGCACTACAGTCACCGCAGGCTGTCGAAGGAAGAGAATCACATGGTAAAGGTCAAAACAGACCGCCAACACTTCCTTTATGGTCAAACAGCCTGTCGCTGCACCTCAACAGTCATGGCACATCATTATATTTTAAAAAACAAGGACAGGAGATAATGACTCAAAGAGAAATGAATCAGCATGTGATAACCAGTCAGCACTGAAAACCTGCTTCTACACGACAACAGCTATAATTACAGGCTGGTGAGCATTTTAGCTCAAACAACAAACCAATTTGTCTTCCCGGAAGCAATGCTAATCCAGGACGTTGATTAATTCCCAATGGATGTGAAATCTCCAGGAGACAAATCTATTTTTGTACTGGTAATTGGCTCCCTGACTCACAAAGTATTTATCCATGAATGACAAACATTCTGCTGCTTATGACAGCTCAGTAAGAACCTGTAGCACCAAAGTTCACTTCCATCAACTTTCTGCCTTCGAGAAAACTTAACCAAGAGCGTTTTACTCAAATATAAAGAGAGTAAAGATAAGTAGGTTTTTATGATGTCTACAAAACTTCTCTGCTGAAGACAAAACCAGGAATTGTTTTCTAATTTTTCAATAATGTGCTTATGATTAGAGTTTATCTTTTTTGGACGGGAATTTTCTTCCAATAATGTTTTGAAAAACAGAACATTGTCTTGAGATCAGCAAAGGCCCAGTTGCTTTGACAGAACATGAACTGTGAACTTCAGACGCACAAATGCATTTGCGTTCATTCAACAGAACTACCAACAATAACTGGACTAAGCCACAACAAGCCAAGTGCTGGAGTCACTTTGTGTTGCAGTTCCTCTAACGGATGCTCGATTCCCAAAATGTTACAAGAAATAGTGGCTGCTTCCCTCGAAAAATATGGGTTGACATTTTTTTTGTCTTGGTAAATTACTTGCATTTCCTCTGGGGCACATCTCAGCAGTTTAATAAGCTCTACTCCAAAAATACATAAATAAATAACTAATGTACAAAATTTTCTACATTTCTATTGTTGGAACAGAAGAAGATGGCACCAGTTAGACGTAAAGTCGTCTGTGAAAAAGTAAAATGCATGAATATAAAGCATCGCAGGTATTTATGGTGCATTTAGTGACACTCGGTAGTTGGAGTTTCCAGGATCTACATTACAAAAATGAACTTGAATGCCACCTGATGTCAAAATTATGCCTTTGAATTTCTGAAGTTTCTCATCAGATTTGACGTCAAAATCCACTCGAAACTCCATAACTTCATGAATAAACCACAATGTTCTGCATTTCTGTAAGTTTCTAACTCATTTACTCAGTAACACACAAAGTTCTGTACATCTTTTATAAGTGAGCGTGTTGCTGCATGGTTTAAATAAACAGAAGGGAGAAGAAATCAATGATACCTTGTTATATTGCTATAGTAGTTAGCCTGGTTAGCCAGCACAATAAAAAATAAATCTGCTTCTATGACTTGCAACTGGAACAGTTATGTTGGACGGGATGTCATTACCACATGTGCATTTTGAACATGTACACAATACCCTGCTCCTTATTAGGTGAAAAGACTAGACTTTGGCAGAACATATAATTTCTGAAATATTTGGTTGAATAATTATGTTGTTTAGTGCAGCACGGTGGCCCAACTGGTAGAGCTGCTGCCTCTCAGTGAGAAGGTTGCCGGTTCAAATCCTGGTCCGGGGGCCTTTCTGGGTGGAGTTTGCATGTTCTCTCTGTGCATGCGTGGGTTTCCTCCGGGTAAATGGTAAATGGAGCTTACTTATATAGCGCCTTCCAACCCCCTATGAGGGGCCCCAAAGTGCTTCACAATACCAGCCATCCACCCATTCATACACACATTCATACACCGGTAGCGGCAGGCTGCCATGCAAGGCGCCAGCCAGTCC
>JARVGQ010001639.1:18938295-18948939 GCA_031762355.1 Hypsolebias martinsi | reverse complement strand
ATCCATCCATCCAGAGGGAACTGAAAAGCAGGGTAAATTGCATTATACGCATGAGCTCTTACGTTTCTCAGTGATAAAACACAGAATTTAAGCCTTTATTGTGACTAAATGTCTTCTAAAGGGCAACTAGACGTGCCAGAGCAGAGTTCAGGTTGCTTCTTAAAGTGCCTTCTATAAGTCTCGGTCTGTACGGCGAATAAAGATTAGATAACTTTACAAACTACGATCAAATCAACTTTTGATGTTACAAAACTGTTTCATTCCATGTTTATGTGCATTTCTACAGTAACGACACAAAACTCCTCCTTTTGGACGTCACAAACTCTTAAGCCATATTTTTTTTAATGCTACTTATGTTTTGATAAGTGATGCCTGTTTCGCTGTTTCTTTTAAATGCACATCCTCTGTGATATTTGTCGTGTGGTAAGAACTCAGGGTTGAATCAAAATGCAAAAAATCCGCGAATGCTTTTATATGAAATAAACTTTCTTGCAATCTTGTCTACTACAGTATGTTTCAGAAGAGCCTCCAGTATTTATGATGCCAATGTTTGTTATTTGAGGTCGGAGGATCACAGCACTAAGGTACAGGTGTACAAAGTATATGCATTATTACGTCAGACAGTTCAGAAAAAAGTTCAGTTTCATTACTGGTGTCCTTTAAGAGGTCCATCTCATTTGTAAATGGACTGTGGGCTGCTTTATAGGATTATGCTACAATTTATATTCATTGTTTTGAAAGGGTTGTTTTAACATTTTGAGGCCATATCAATGATTTCTGAGAGATCATCTGTTATTTGGTTTCATATAGCGAAATGTTGAGATTTTTAAAAATCCAGTCACTTTTTTGACAATAAACTGGCTTTATGCCTTTTTTAACCTTCCTTCAAAATTCATCTTAATAAAGTTGGAAGCCTTCAATGGTATACAAATCTTTCTATTTACATTTTAAAGCCATTGATTTTCTGCCATACAAAATATTTTGGGTGAAAGCATGTGTACCGTAGTTTTAATGGCAAATCTTTTTACTGCAAGACACAAAGGACAGGGACATTTGAAACTAGTTTTGAACTTTTTTTTTTCCCCACTCAGTTTTGGATACTCAAGTTGTTCAGTGCATTCAAGAAATGTGAAATACAGTAATGTACTGAATGTAATAAACAATTATGAAAAAAAAATGCTATTGCTTTTACTTTGTAATTTTGTAAAAAAAAACAAAAAAAAAAAAACAAAGACAAAGGCAGCCCTGAGTTTTCTACAGAAGCTTTAATAATTTTAGTCAAACTGTACATTTTTTATTCTGTCGTCTCTGTACAGGAACATTAACTTTAAAGACTTTAATGCGTGGGTCTTAATTTAAACTTTGACACATCTATAGCTCAACGTTATACCACAACACATTATTGGAAACTAGAAAGTTCCTGGAGAAACTTTGACGGGGACAGCCACGTGGCAGCCATTTTAAAATTTTGACCTGACAGTATTATGTGTTGGGGATCGCTCTCAGCTACCAACATACCAAATTTCAACTTAAAATGACAAAATGCCAATGAGTTTTTTTCTTTTAAGCTATGGTGGCCATCTTGGATTTTTGATTCGGATTCAGTACGTGATGGGGAACTTCTCAACTACAACCACACCAAGTTTCAGCTCAATATGTGTAAAAATAGCTGAGTTAAAACCATTTAAATTGAGCTTTGGTGACCATTGTGATTTTTTTTTTAATTATTCATTATTTATTGGGCATTGGTCTCAGCTACTACCACACCAATTTTCAGCTTAATATCTCTAAAAATAGCTGAAATACAGTATTTTTCCTGTTTTAGCTCAGGTGGCAATCTTGGATATTGGATTTGCAACCAGTCTGAAAATTTACTAAGAAAAATGGCGTCTTTTTTTGCAAATTATCTCGTCATGGTAACTCGAAACACCAATAAAAGTAACAGCACACATCATTGCGCCAAGCCGTTTTGATATAACATTTGTTTGGATACACATAGCGGTTCGGGATGCATTAAAGTTGATGGAAGAGCAAGATCTAATGTTAAGAAACCCTTGTCAGGTGGATAATAATGGGTGTTGCCAGGTAGTCCCCAGTCAAAATGTATTCTGTACACTGGCCATTTTCATCTACTACAAAATCATTTTCTAACACTTTCCTTTAAAAAAACTTAAATTTGAGACTGTTGCAAACTGTACATTTGTGTGTCTATGTATAAAAGTCACTTCTACTGACGATGTTTAAACAAGACTGAAGTGCATATGCAGGTGGTGAGTTTATCTTGTTCACTCTTTTTGGTGTACAGTGAGTACTGGAGCTTGGAACATCTATTCATGTTTGTGCATTAAAACAAAAACAAAAAAAAGCTTTTAATACGCCAATGATTTCATAGAGGAAAAATAATAGTTTGACTAAAGGTTTATTTTGAAATCTGCACCAGACTTTTTGACTAAAAGAGTTTTCTCAAAGTCTTGGGTGACAAAACGTCTTTGGTCAAAGCTACAGGTTAGTTTTGAACACAACAAAGATAAATGTACGTATTGTTTTTACATTTACTGGTCTGAGGATGGTTTTTTTTTTCATCTTCAGTCATTAAATCCCAATGGGGTTCGAGGAATGTGACAGGTTAACAGAATCCTGTGAAGAAGAAACAGAATCATATTGGTTTGATCTCTTCAGCGGTCGGCTTTGGTCGTTGTTGCAGCTGTTTAACTTTGCTCACCCTCGTTCAGTGTCTCTGCCCGGCTCTTAGAAGAGGCCGCAGTCTTTCAGGTTTTCTTTGATGATGATGTCTGTTACGGCATCGAACACGAACTTGACGTTTTCTGTGTCTGTGGCGCAGGTCATGTGGGAGTAGATTTCTTTGATGTCTCGGCGCATGTTCAGGTCCAAGAACTGTACCTTGATGTAGTTGCCAGCATCCTCGTAAGTGTTGGGGCCTGTAGACGAGAAGACATGAAAACAAAGTTTTGTTTGTTTAGTCGTTTTCTTTAAAATATGCTGCGCTTGACAAATGATGGTGACCGCACCATCGTAGTCGGGGAAGCACATGCTGAGATGAGCCTTTTTAATCTTCTCGAGGAACACGTCTTTCTTGTTCAGGAAGAGGACAATAGAGGTGGTGGCGAAGTAGCGGTGGTTGCAGATACTGTTAAACAAGTGCAGACTCTCGTGCATTCGATTCTGAAAGTAAAGTCCAGTGAAGAGCCTTCAGTGAAAACCGACTGTTGATTATGAGTAAGATAACAATGGTCAACTTTTCATACCACTTCGTCATCCTCCACCAGCACCATGTCATAGGCGCTCAAAGCAGCAATAAAGATGATACAGGTGACACCTTCAAAACAATGGATCCACTTCTTTCTCTCTGACCTCTGGCCACCCACATCAAACATCCTGAAGGTTAAAAAACAAAAAAAAAAAGTATATTGTATGGGGTGCCGTTTGTAAAGTTACACAGTCAAAATTAACAATATTTTGGTTTGTTTAGCCTTTAATAAGAAAAAAAAAGTTTTTTTTAATCATATTGTCACCATGTTATTCCTATATAAATTTAATAGTTCCAAACTAAATATTTAATTTACAAGCTAAATATTTAGTTTACGAACAAAATGCTTAACTTGCAAGTAAAAAATTTAGTTAGTAAACTAAATATTTAGGTGTAAATTAAATTTAATTTCCAAACTAAATAATTAACAAGCAAATATTGAATTTCTAAGCTAAACATTTAATTCCTAAACTAAATATTTAACTTGCAAGCTATATATCTAACTTGCAAGTTAAATATTTAGGTGAGTTACATATTTAGTTAGCAAATTAAATATTTAGTTTGGAAATTAAATGTTTAGCTTAGAAATTAATTATTTAATTTACACCTAAATATTTAGTTTAATAACTAAAAATTCATCTTGCAAGTGTTTAGTTTGTCAACTAAATATTCAGTGTGTGAATTTAACATTTAGTTTGGAACTATGACATTTATAAATGTATGAATAACATGGTGAAAATATGGCTTTGAAAAGAAACAAACAAAAAAAAAAACTATTTTTTTTTTCTTATTAAAGGTTAAATAAACCAAAATATTGCTGTTAATTTTTGACTGTGTAACTTTACAAACGGCACCCCATATATTTGTTATCAAAATACTTTTCTGGAGCCCAGATATAACTATTGTTGCACAAACTTGCCTGAAGTTGAGATCTTTGAAGGAGAACTGGGTCTCAATGATGCCAGTGGTCTTCACCCTTGATCGCAGCACATCCTGCTCAGTGGGCACATAGCCTGGCTGGATCAGTCGCTCCAAGTCATTAAGGTAGCTGGGAGAAAATTTGCCTTAGTCAGTGATCAATAATCACACAAGACATGAAGTCTTTAGATGTACGAGCTCTTACTATCCAGCTGAGTCATTGAGCTGGTACTCTGAGGCCCTGTCAAAGCATGCCTGGATGCCTGAATCCTTCCACAAGCGCAAAATGATGTCTGACATTTCTTTGGGCATGGTTCCTTCCTCAATGGTGTCTGCAAGATGCATGAGTTTTCTGGCGTCATCCTGCAGTAAGAAGAGCAACAAAAGTTCTGGTTGGTGATTTTCAAGCAAACTGGGACTATTCCAGCCAGAAGTGGAAATGTGTCACCTGTTGATCAGAGTGGCCGTAGTTAATATTGAGTGTGTTCATGGCCTTCACGATGGCCATGATGGACTGCAGGGTGTTGCTGTAGATGATGGTGATAAACTCCAGGCATTCTTCAAGTGAGTAACCATCTTTGTGAATAATTCTGCAGAGAAAATGTAAGCATTACAGTCGAGCATAGAAATGAAATGCTGGTTCGATTTAAAGGCAAACGTCTTACTTCATCTGTTTGACAATGGTGCTCTTGCCTGATTCTCCAGCCCCTTCATGAGAGAAGAAAACAGTCATGAGAAATGCTAGACCTGTGCTTTTCTGCCAGTATTTAAAGTTTTTCAAAATACTACAGGATTTCAAGAGCCCTGATAAGTTGGTTAGTTTTATGGATGCCGGTGTTTTCAGTGTGATAGATGAGTGATTAGTGTGACCCATTTCATCAGACAGATGAACCCAGCAGATCATAATGCCTCTTACATTCGTCCTAATCTTTTTCCGTGACCTCGACCTACATTACTGGGAGGCTGACGGCGCTGAAATTGATGATGAGCATGAATCAATATCTGGACTGCGTTGACATTATTGTGCATACATGGCCGGGCAAATTTGCTTTCTGCAACTCTGAACGAGTATCCAAAATTCAGAGCGATTGCATTTTGTATAAATACATTTTTTGCGTCTATAATTATCTTTATCCATCCTTTCATACCCATTTTTTATTTCCACGGGGGAGCTGGTACCTATTTCCAGCAGCCACTGTACGAGAGGCGGGGGACACTCTGGACAGATCACACGTCCATCTCAAGGACACAAGGAGACAATTGAGGACAACAACCATTCTCTCCTTTTACCTACACGTAGGGATAATTAAGAGTTACCAATTAATCCAGCATGCATGTTTTGGGCCTGTGGGAATCAGAGCACCTGGCGAAAAAGCGAGTGCACTAGAAGACAAACTCCACACAGAAAAGCTTCAGGCCAGGGGGCAATCCTGTGACCTCGCTGTGAGACAACAGCTCTAACCACTGTGGTACTATGCCACTCAACTTAAATTTATTCAAAACTAAACTCAGACTTCAGCACCACCTGACAGTGTACAATAATTTCAAAGAAAATCACTTGCATCCTTTGTTAAGCCCGTTGTGCTGTCAGACCGGCTGTGCCAAGATTAACACAAAGACTGGCTTGAGTGATTATCTGTGTGTCTCAGAATTTAAGTCACAAACACTTAATCTACATGTACGACATGAATAAAATCAAGAAAAAAAAAGTGTTTTCTCCCTCAAACCCAACTTTAAAAAAAAATTGAAACCATATTGAACATAACAGCTGCTTCTGTTTTTAAATTCAAATGCCAAACTTGAAGGGCTTTTATTACCTTTAAACATCCACACACGTCTAGATCAGATACTGAAGTGCCCTGTTAAAACACATCAAACATTTTTCATGCTCAATGAGCCGACCGGTGCTTCTTTACCTAAAAGCAGCAGCTTCACAGTTCTTGCGTCCTTGTCGGCATCCTCTTTCAGCTTCTTCTCCAGCTCTCTGGAGCGTTTCTCCTCAGCGCTAGCTCCAGCCCCCATCCTACTTTTCCCCGGCTTGGGTCCCTCAGTTCAAAAGCCAAGAATCTGGGAAAAATGGAAGCAGGTCCTGGCTGCTCGCCTGCTTCTGTCTGACCTGTGCCTTCAACTGCAGCCGGAGAAGGTTGGAGTATTCTCGTGTCTTAGGAAAAGGATTTTGGGCACCTTCTGCCCCACCTGATCAGTGGTGGCCAATGGTGCACAAGGACAAGCGTTATGGGGCAGAGTTGCAAAGAGAAGCAGGCATCACCGTTGGAGTGCTCTAACCTTTAGGGTACTTTGCTGTGCTCAGCGGAAGATGAACATCGGCTCAAGTGCTTATCTCATGCTCTTCTCAGAGGCCTTGGAAAAAAAGAAGCACGTAAAGCTAAATATTGTTTGTGTTTCAACAACCATTGCATGAACATGATGATAAAATCTGGGAGAATTACTTTGGACTTGTGTGGTTTGTTACAATTTCTGACTAGAACCAAGTTTATTTCAGCTCAGCTATGGTTAACAACCGAAAAGCTCAGCAAAATACACAACTTAACATGCAACCCATATGCCAGCAACGAGGAAATATATAGAATATATCATAAAACACCTTTTACATTGGATGCAACAGATTAAAGGGTGAGTTCTGAAGTGCTTAAAGGGATTTGCAGTTTCACCAGCCAGATCTCATTGACCTAAATCTGAAGGTGGTTAAGGATCCTAATCTACTCCCTTTCAATTATGCATGCACAAACCTGCAGTGTGTATACATACTAACCCATTCTTATATGCATTCAGGTACATTTATTTCTTCATCTATTTATCTTTTGTTCTGCAGATTAGTCAATTTAAACATAAAATTTAGGCCTGTTAAAGGAGATAGATGAATAACTGCTGTAAGTCTAACTGCAGTATCATTCAATATTTAAATATCAGCTGCAGTCTACTCGTGTTCTTAAAATCTGTTCTGTAGTTACTGAGATATTTTGCTAACAATACCTACCTCAATCCAGGGAGTTGGATTGTGGAATGTTCTAGAGACTGATGTTAAAAATGCAAAATCAATGTATAAATTTAAGAAAAAGGTCAAAACTGACTTGCTCAAAACTATGCAGTAGATGATGTAGCTTAGTGTGTTTGAGTAATACAGATTAGAATAATTACGTAGAGTTATTCATTTTGTTATGTAGATTATGTATTACAGATTAGAATAATTACGTAGAGTTATTCATTTTGTTATGTAGTTTGAAGGTTATCATTGTTTGAATAAATTGTGAAATAAGGGGCGGATATAATAAAATTTCTTCTTCTTTCTGCTCCTTTCATTTTATCCTTTTTGTATTCTTGTATCCGATGAAACTGTTTTGTATTGTTCTTTTAAAATGAATAAATAAACATCAAATCAAATCAAAACAATCAGTTGAACAAGAGGCAGCTGAATGCTCGCTTGCCTTTGATGGCAGCGAGAGATAAATATCTTGGCCAACGGCAAACAAAAGAGAACATGTTTTATTATAAAATATAGAGCTTTAATTTATTAGCAACATTGATGAGGAAGAAAAGAGAGTCGTTTTTTTTTTGCAAGTCATTACATGAACACCAACTGTGCATACTGTACATTATGAGCTGTCAAACAGAGAAAACAGATGCACATGTTTGAAATATATGCAAACTGCTTTCCTTTTTCTTCCCCCAAGACTGAGAGAGCAAAAAATAAATTCACAATCTTTCTAAACTTTCAGTATTTTCCTGTTGTAAAAAAAAAAAAGGATTTGTACTCCCACAATAAAACAGACACCCACTGACATCCACAGCAACGTCGCATTTTTAGACAAACACCATCAACATACTGTACATGCCATGCACAATGAAAATCCACCTCCTGAAGGTTGTGGGTTAAGATTCCTCTTCAGGCGAGGTGGGGATCCTCTTGTTAGTGGTTGAACCTGTGATGTTTAAATTTTTTTTTTTTTATGATTGTGTCAAAGTTGCTCAGTTCTACAGTTTGTGGCACCAATAACGAAGCACAAGGGCGGCTTTGTACCAGCACACAAAAAATGTCTGTTTTGACCAGATTATACAGAAAGTACAGCATCAATCATATTAATCAAACCCCTAGCACTATAAAGCTGCACGCTTTTATTTAGAATTTATACCAGTATTTACATTAAAATGGGAGGAATGCAAAAAACAAAAATGAAATAAAATCTTTGCCCTAGATGGATATACTGTTCTGTGTCTAAAAACAATATTTACTGTGATTTATTAAAAAAAAGAAAAGTACCAATTTGGCAACAGAAGGTGCTTTGTCAAATTTTCTTTATCACAAGCTGTCACAAACTCACATTTTAGCTGCCTGTTGGAATATAAATCTCCGTAAAGAGAGAAGACAATGCAATATGTTATTTAGCTTCTGTGCCTTTACAGATAACCTCCCCCTTTAAAACAACAGCTCATCACAAAGATGCTGCACCCAACATTGAGATGTGACATTCACATCTAAACAAAACAGGAACTTATTATGGAAGAATATGAACAAGTGAGTCAAGAACGTCACTTAAAACCAGTCTGGAGTGGAAGAAAAGATAAAAATTTGCTACAAAGTGCCTTAAATTCACATGGTTTTATTGTGTTGGTGACATCTTGTCACAGTTGCAGTCTGTGGGCATTTCTATCATCCTCACATCACGTGAAATGTCTTTTTTGTTGCCACATTTCTGCTGAAATAAAGGTCTGCTTTACTGTAGCTTATTCTATTGAAGACATGTGGGGAAGTTGGAGAGATCCAGGGAAGTCCTGACTCAACTTTGACCTTCGATGCTGAGTACTGCCAGCAGTCAATTGATCCAACATGGTCACCTCGACCAGTTAAGTTCTTCGGTCCAAGTCCGTATGTGGCTACCCTTAAAGTCCTGGGTAAAAGTGTTGCTGTTTGAAAAAAAAAAAAACATAACGATACTCTCAACGTGATAACACAGTGTGATTAACGAGAACACTAATATAACAATATCTGCACAGATTTGATCTATTCACAAAGAAAAAGAAAACATTTTCTATATATAGGTACAAATAATAATTTTTACAACCTACAATAAATATTTTTTCTCCAACGGTTTTGTAGAAAGTGTTAAATGCTTCCCGCTGCAGAGTCTGTTGTTCCTCTAACAGGATGTATTGTCTGGGAGGCTGTGAGGACAGAACAGTAAAGGTGGACGAGGGTGGTGTCTGAACATACTGGAGGTATATTTAGCTCTTCATGTCTCGGCTGAATTCGTCTGATCATCGTGATGTCGGCGGTTGCGAGGTTTTTTCTGTTCTTTCAGTTCCTTTATGCTCTTGGCTTTGCCGTCTCCGAGGTTTCCGTCCCCGTGCTGCCAGTAATCCTTGCAGTACTGGTTGATCAGCCCCATCTCTGGCTGGCTCAGGATGGTCAGCAGGTCTTTGTACTGACCCACGCTCGGAGTCCAGGTGCTGGACTGGAGAGGCGGGAGTGCCGGGCTGCCCGTCTCCACCAACACGTTGTTCACCGTGCGACTGGAGAGGACCACGAGCTGCAGCTTCACCAGAGTGTGCTTGAAGTTCTTCTCCGTGGATGTGCACTGGTAGAAGCCGCTGTCTGAGGACTGCAGGGAACGGATCAGGAGACCTTGATCTGTTTTCAGGATGCGACCCTCTGAGCGAATCTGGAGAGAACAAAAGTGTTTGTTTTTTTTTAACTTAAAAATGTCCAAAGGTTTGCACTTTTTCATAAATATGTAGATTGAAAAAGCTTTAGTTGACGTATAAAATACATATTTATGAGAAAAGTCATGTAGAAAATATGACTAAAAAGTAGAATTATGTAGGCTTTAGAAGCTAAATTTATTGAAACTACAAGTAATAGCACAGCAGTCTTTGTGACTGATATTGAAAAGTGCATGACGTCAATGTGCCACCAGCATTTTATTGTAGAAACTGCTGAACGTGGAGCTGTCTTGAATAACATTTCCTACAAACAGTGACACCAGATCAGTCTGAGGAATGGAGAGATGACTTATGAGTTAGATAGAAAACGGGAAATAAACAAAATTCGGACAAACAAAACTTTTCCGTTTGAGATTCTTCCAATATTATGACTATCCCAATAATTGGGGAGCAGCGGCACAGAGGTTAAAGTGGGCCTGTGATCAGAGTGTCGCCGGTCAACTCCTCAGATGGACAACATCAAAATGTGGGTGGAAAAGGTAAAACACTCACACCTGCCTCCACCCTCATTTGCCCCATCCTGGGCCCACAAGCAAGACCCCCAACCCTCCCAGCTGCTTCCTGGCCACCTTGGATGGCAACCCACTGCCTCACATGTGTAATGGGAAAAAATGCAGGGAATTAATTTCCCCATTGGGGATTAATAGAATACAATATATCTCTCTGTCTGTCTGTCTGTCTGTCTGTCTGTCTGTCTGTATACAGTATATATATGTACA